>CACVCL010031681.1:0-27368 GCA_902729485.2 Mus minutoides | reverse complement strand
GAATGGATACAAAAAATTTGGTACATTTACACAATGGAGTACTACTCAGCTATTAAAAACAATAAATATATGAAATTCCTAGGCAAATGGATGGATCTGGAGGCCATCATCCTGAGTGAAGTAACCCATTCACAAAAGAACTCACATAACATGTACTCACTGATATGTGGATATTAACCCAGAAACCTAGACTACCCAATATACAATTTACTAAATACATTATACTCAGGAAGAAGGATGATCAAAATGTGGACACGTCACCTCTTACTAGAATTATGAACAAAGCACACATTGAAAGAGTTAAAGAGAGCATTTGTGAAGCTGAATCCAAAGGATGGACCCAACGTCTGCGGCTGCCAGGGATCCATCCCACAATCAGTCACCAAACATAGACACTATAGCATATGCGAGCAAGATGGTGCTGAAAGGGCCTGGATATAGCTGTCTCGGGGGAAAATATACCAATGCCTGGCAAACTTGGAGGTGGAAGCTCACGGTCAGCTATTAGATGGAACACAGGGTTTCCAAGGAAGAAGGAGCTAGAGAAAGTACCCAAGGAGCTGAAGGGGTCTTCAACCCTATAGGTGGAAGAATAACATGAACTAACTAGTACCCCTGAGCTCATGTCTCTAGCTGTATATATAGAAGAGGGTGGCCTAGTTGGCCATCAGTGGGAAGAGAGGCCCCTTGGTTATGCAGACTTTATATGCCCCAATACAGGGG
Organism: Mus minutoides; assembly: GCA_902729485.2. Taxonomy (NCBI): domain Eukaryota; kingdom Metazoa; phylum Chordata; class Mammalia; order Rodentia; family Muridae; genus Mus; species Mus minutoides. The sequence goes on along the minus strand of CACVCL010031681.1, from coordinate 26,645 downwards.
AATGCCGGGGCCAAGGGGAGGGAGCGGGTGGGTAGGGGAGCAGGGCCGGGAGGGGGGAGGATACAGGGAACTTTCTGGATAACACTTGAAATGTAAATGAAGAAAATATCTAATAAAAGTTGAAAAAAAAAAAAAAAGAGAGAGCCCAAACAGAAACAGAGACAGTTCAATGACAATGGCTGCTGTCATGTTATTCTCCTCTGGCTCAAAAATGAATTCAGCAGTAGTGTGATTTCTACGCTGTACAAGAAGAGTTGTCCTAGTGTGGGCATCTCAGGGTTACAGGGGCATGGGATTCTCACTTGCTGTTTAGTGGAACTGGATAGAAGTCAAGTGCCAAACATATTGCTGGAGTTAACTTTATTCTAGTTGTTGACAGACTGTAATGTAGGTGGTGAGTGTGGCTTCAGCAGGGAATTCATTGGAAGAGTCCAACATAGTTTCTTAGATCCATTTATAGCTCAGAAAGGTCCACGATTTGGAAATATCTGGTATTGAATTTTCAAAATTCATTTTTTTTAAATGAAAAACCTTGGAATTCATTAAAGTTACTTCATGAAAAAATTTATTCTTTTTTCCCCAATTTTTTATTAGATATTTTTTTCATTTACATTTCAAATGCTATCCCGAAAGTACCCTATACCCACTCCGACCCCTCCCCTGCTCCCCTCCCCACCTACTCCCACTTCTTGGCCCTGGCGTTACCCTGTACTAGGGCATATAAAGTTTGCAAGACCAAGGGGCCTCTCTTCCCAATGATGGCCAACTAGGCCATCTTCTGCTACACATGCAGCTAGAGACACGAGCTCTGGGGGTACTGGTTAGTTCATATTGTTGTTCTACCTATAGGGTTGCAGACACCTTCAGCTCCTGGGGTACTTTCTCTAGGTCCTCCATTGGGAACCCTGTGTTCCATCCAATAGCTGACTGTGAGCATCTACTTCTGTGTTTGCTAGGCACTGGCATAGCCTCACACGAGAGAGCTATATCAGGGCCCTTTCAGCAAAGATTTGCTGGCGTATGCAATAGTGTCTGGGTTTGGAGGCTGATTATGGGATGGATCCCTGGCTCCAGCAGTCACTGCTTGGTCCATCCTTTTATCTCAGCTCCACACTTGATCTCTTTAACTCCTTCCATGTGTGTTTTGTTCCTAATTGTAAGAAGGGGCGAAGTGTCCACACTTTGGTCTTCATTCTTGAGTTTCATGTGTTTTGCAAATTGTATCTTGGGTATTCTAAGTTTCTGGGCTAATATTCACTTATCAGTAAGTACATGTTATATGAGTTCTTTTGTGATGGGTTACCTCACTCAGGATGATAACCTCCAGATCCATCCATTTGCCTATGAATTTCATAAATTAATTGTTTTTAATAGCTGTGTAGTACTCCATTGTGTAAATGTACCACATTTTCTGTATCCATTCCTCTGTTGAGGGACATCTGGGTTCTTTCCAGCTTCTGGCTATTATAAATAAGGCCTAAAGGTCTCTCCATTTTATTCCATAGTCTTCATGTATGGATATGTTTATATATGCAGGGTATGTCATGGTACATCTGTGAAGGTCAGAGACCATTCACAGTGGGCTTTTCTCCTTGCCACATGAGGTTTCTGGGAAATGAATTCCAATTTTCAGGCTTGGCAGAAAACATCTTCACCCACTGTGATGGCTATGTTCATGTCAACTAGACACAAACACAGTCATCCAAGAGAAGGGTAGCTATACTCAGTAGTGTAAGCATCATCCAGGTGGCCCATGAAGGGCTCATGGAGAATAGCTGAGGCTTGGCGCTGTGAGGGGCCAAGAGAGGCCCTTGATGCAGGTACTGGCTTAGGAGCAGATGAAGGCTCAGGATTAAAGGGGTAATGCAGAGACTTGGCAACATGCAGAGAGACCAGGAGACCTATTCTGAAAGTTTAGCCTAGTTGCAACAGAAGACCCTAGCATTTTGCAAATGCCAGTACCATGTGACCACCACCAAGAACAGCAGCAGCAATAGAGACTTTTTTTAAAAAGTCTTTTTTTTTCATTTTAATTCATTTCCTATATACTCCTCTCACTGCCCCTGCTCCTAGTCACCCCCTCCAACAAACCTTCCCTCTTCCCCTCCCTTCTCCTCTGAGAGGGTGGAGGCCCCCATGGATATCCCCACACCCTGACACATCAAGTCCCTGAAGGGCTAGATGCATCTTCTCCCACTGGGGCCAGACAAGACAGCCCAGTTATTAGAACATCCATCGCCTTCCCACAGGCAGCACGTTTAGGATAGCCTCTGCTCCAACTAAAGCTGAACCCTCATGAAGATCAAGCTACACATCTGTTACATGTGTTCAGGGCGGACTAGGTTCAGCTTGTGCGTGTTGGTGGCTCAGTCTCTGAGAGCCCTAAGGTTAGCTGACTCTGTTGGTGTTCCTGTAGAGTTCTTATCTTCTTCAGGGCTCTCAAACCTTCCTCCATGGTCCATCCACTGTTTGGCTGTGAGCCTAAGGAGACAACTTTTTTTTTTTTTTTTTTTTTGGTTTTTCGAGACAGGGTTTCTCTGTATAGTCCTGGCTGTCCTGGAACTCACTTTGTAGACCAGGCTGGCCTCGAACTCAGAAATCTGCCTGCCTCTGCCTCCCAAGTGCTGGGATTAAAGGCATGCGCTACCACGCCTGGCAGGAGACAACTTTTAAGGTGTTTCATTTGTAAGGCTGAGGGACTTTTAAGTTTGTAAAATATTATTTAATTTTTATATACTGTGATTCCTTTATTAGTATGTAATCCTGGGGATATACAAGAAAGGAAAGATTGTGGCTTAACAGCAGTGTTTGTGTGACAAGTAGGCAACGGATAACTTGTGATGGCTAGTTTCATGTCAGTTTGATACAGGGAGAGTCAGATAGGCCTTCCATTGAGAAAATGCTTCCCTAAGAGTTGGCTGTAGGCCAGCTTGTAGGGCATTTTCTTAATTATTCCACGACTTGTTTTTGGTCATAGTGTTTGATCACAGCAATGATAACCCTAGCTAAGACACCCCCTGAGGAAGCTTGCTGTTTTAATCACTTGATAAACACTTGCTATATAAAAACAATGTAAGGAAATAGTGAAAACACTTTTCTTTTGTATATTAATTTGTGTTACTTTGAGTATTAGATATTTTGAATACCATCTGTTCAAGCTCAGGAGTGTAAACAGCAATGACAGTTTGTATATTTATCTTTCCAAGTAGTTATGCAAACATGGATATATTTATTTTCAGCCAAATTACTACTTATAGAAAACCATAGTGGAGATGGATACGTCCTATATAATGTTTTGTTTGATACACACAATGACTCAAAAGGTTACATAGCTTCAAGAGTAATGGTTCCCTCCAATATAAGCTTACTGTACACTAAGTTTAGCACATATGGTCAGTCATAGAATCAGCTATTAATATTTTCAGTACATGTTTAGCCTTTTTAACCTTACATGTTTTTCACTTTGGATGATAGGAACATATGCTAAAATGAATTAATCACATATATGCATATCTATTCATGATAAATGTACTTCTATATCAGAAAGTTTTGAGAAGAAAATTATGGATTAAAAAATAAAAAAAATTTAATCCAGGTGTACCTTCCTTGTAGACACATGAGTTTAGGCAACTTTGTAAGTCTGTTTCCTCAGAGATCATATTGTGGGTAGAATTAAGTGGATTCTTTTCCTGTTATTCATAGTGAAAGTAAGTTAACTATAAAAATTATAAATGGTAGGCTCCTGATTCAGAATTAAGTCAATACCACGCCTATTCTTTCTCCTTTATTTTTATAAAACTTATTTTATTTATTCACTTTACATCCCAATATCAGCCCCTACCTCCAATATCTATTTTATATCCCCTTCAGAGAAAGATCCAAGCATCCTCCCTTAGGACCTTGTTGTTATTTGGATTACTTGGGTCTGTGGGTTATAGCGTGGTTATCCTCTATTTTATGGTTAATATCCATTTATAAGTGAGTAATAGTGTGCATGTTCTTTTGAGTCTAGGTTACCTCACTCAGGATATTTTCTGACCATTTGCCTGCAAAATTCATGATGCCCTTGTTTTTAATAGCTGAGTAGTATTCCATTGTGTAAATGTACCACATTTTCTTTATCCATTCTTCAGTTGAAGGGCATCCGGGGCATCCGGGTTGTTTCCAGTTTCTGGCTATTACAAATAAATCTGCTATGCGTGTAGTTGAGGAACTATCCTTGTGGGGTTGTGGAACATCTTTTGGGTATATGCCCAGGAGTGGCATAGTTGGGTCTTGAGGTAGAGCTATTCCTAATTTTCTGAGAAACCATCAAACTGATTTCCATAGTGGTTGTACAAGTTTGCACTCCTGCCAGGAATGGAGAAGTGTTCTCCTTTCTCTATATGCTTACCAGCATGTGGTATCTCTTGGAGTTTTTGATCTTAGGTGGAATCTCAAGGTCATTTGATTTGCATTTATTTTCCTGATAACTAAGGACATTGAATATTTCTTTAAGTGTTTTTCAGCCACTAGAGATTCCTCTATTGAGAATTCTCAGTTAATCTCTGTGCCCTATTTTTAAATTGTGATACTTAAAATTGTTGGTGTTTAACAACTTCTTCTTCTTCTTCTTCTTCTTCTTCTTCTTCTTCTTCTTCTTCTTCTTCTTCTTCTTCTTCTTCTTCTTCTTCTTCTTCTTCTTTTTCTTCTTCTCCTTTTGAGACAGAGTTTCTCTGTGTAGCTCTGGCTGTCCTGGAACTCACTCTGTAGACGAGGCTGGCCTCGAACTCAGAAATTCACCTGCCTCTGCCTCCCAATGATGGGATTAAAGGTGTGTGCTGCCACCACCACCTAGCGGTGTCTAACTTCTAAGTTCTTTATATGTTTTGGATATTAGTTCTCGGTCAGATATAACATTGGTGAAGAACTTTTTCCAATGTGTAGGCTGTAGTTTTGTCCTGTTGACAATTTCATTTGATACACAGAAACTTTTCTGTTTCGTGAGGTCCCATTTATTAACTGTTGATCTCAGTGCTTGAGCTATGAGTGTTGGTCAGGTATTGTCTTCAGTTCAAGTCTATTCTGGTATATCTGTGGTATATCTATTACTGTATCTGCCTTTATATTTATGTCTTTAATCCTCTTGGACTTGAGTTTAGTGCAGGGTGATAAACATGGATCTATTTGTAGTCTTCTACATGCTGACATCCAATTAGACTACCACCATTTGTTGAAGAAGTTCTCCCCTTTTTCATTGTATGTTTTTTGTTTTATTTTGTTTTTGTCAAAAATCAAATGTCTGTAGATGTGTGGGTTTATCTCTGGGTCTTCAATTAGATTCCATTGAACAACCTGTCTGTTTCTATACAAATACACACGTAGTGTTTATTACTATTGCTCTGTAGTACAATTTGATATTAGGACCCCTTCAGCTCCTTGGGTGCTTTCTCTAGCACTTCAGTTTCATTAGGATATCCAGGGCTTGCTGTAGTAGGATAACTAGGCTCTGGTAATGGCATATTTCCCTGACTTTTGTTGATTGTGTTCTTATGCTGTCCTTTAACTATCTGTTTTCTACGGTGTTGGCTTGATGATCCTAATGGCAGCAGGACTTCTCAGGAAGGCAGACAGAATTGTGGGCCAGATAATGGTGGTCCAGGTACCCGAGTCTGCTGGCTGCACCTCAGGCAGACCCACTGGCAAGGGAGTGGTAGGGCAGTGTTCCAATCTGGTAATTATTTGTGTCCCCATGGGCTTCCACAGGGAAGCAGGGTGCTTTTGGGGGATGCTGCAAGGCTCCTCTTGACACCAGAGTGAGCCTAGTTCCAGACAATAGAGACGAGGGAAATAATGCAACTCACCTCTGGTGGCTGTGCACCAGGTAGACCCAACTGGGCTGGAATTGGTGGGACGGTGGGTGTTCCAAGCTAGTTAGTTTTAGAGCCCCACAGGGGAAGCAAGAGGCTCTTGGGGTTCTGCAAGGCTCCTTGGGACTGAAGGGTTAGCCCAGTGTCAGACAGTGGAGGTCAGGAGACTTTGAGCAACTCATCTCTGCTGGATGTGCACCTAGCATCCCCGGATGGGCTATGCTTTCTTCTTATCACCTATAGTATGAGACAGGAACATTCTGAAACATGGCACAGCGTATGTCCCACGTCCACATGAGTGAAATCACTCTTCTGTCTTCTTCTGATTCTCAGTCTGTGGTACTGTGTCACAGTGTAAAAGGGATGGAAAGAAATAAGTTTAGTTTCAAGTTTGCAAACATTTCTTGCAGCTCATTCAGAGACATTATTTGTGTGTATGGTATGGGCAAGATTTATTGAGGCCGTGTCAAAGAATTGTCTGAGTTTTCTACTTTCTGAAAACTTAAAGTATTCTCAAACCTGAGGTCAGGTGAAAGTTTCAGGTTTTGGTTTCATTATTATGGGACAGTAAACTAACTCAAAACCTTCATAGAACACAGCAATCCTGTTTATTTTGGTCTTAGATTTGTTAGTTCATTAGACATGCTCATCTTTATGGGTTTGTTGGAGAAAATGCTTTATACTCACACTCAATGAAGGTGGCTCACGGGGGCAGAAGGATATCTGGGACATGCTCTTATCATTGTTGGGACAGAGTATCAAGGCATTACTCTAAGCAGAGTAGAGAATTGTAGGATGCATGGGGAAAAAGCCTTTCCCACAATGAAAAGCAGAGAAGTATAGAGAATAGAGAATGTGGGATTTAAGAGTAAAGCCTGTTTTCTGCTTCAAAACTGTGAGTGAGCCCTGGGAAGACAGGCATTGGGAACAGTGATAGCTCATCAGAGACTCTGGTGTGTGTAATATTGCCAAGATGATGAAAAATGAGTGCTTCAGATTTCTACCTAACAGTTTGGAAGGTGTTGAAATAATAACTGTCTCTCCTGCTCCTGACAAATGCTGTAGTGTTACACTTTTAGCAGCAAGCACTGTAGCAGTCAGGGGCACTAAAAAGACCCAAATCTACATTTTTGGGACAACGAAATATGAGCAATTATGAACAATAGATATTTGAGAAGGCAAGAACACCAGCACTTCATGAAGACAGCAATCAGGAGACCTCCATTTTTTTTCTAGGTATTGAGGAATAGAAGGAATAGGACAGAATTACTTAAGCTTGGGGAGCTCTGAGCCCTTTAGACCTCTGGCACCAGGTCAGCTGGTAATAGTGTCTTGGAGCTCAAAATAAAAATGATCTCTGCCTGTGACCTAGATCATAAAAGTCTGGGAACATTATAAAGACAGTAGAGGTGGATTCCAGTGGATATATCCTATATAATTGGAGTTATTCTAAAGCCTGTATTTACTACCCTCACCTTCTTGATTCTTTCTGTCTTATATTAGAATGAATGTATATATGTATGTATATGTATATGCATATATGCCTATGTACATGTACATACATACATATTTATTTATTAGATTCTGACATCTTTTTTTTTTTTTTTTTAGTTTGCTTTTCAGATTGAATGGTTTGCTGGTAACCTTATATTACTCTAAGATGTGGTGGAGAATCCATCACTGCAGGACAGCTTGGATATGTAAGGGGTTTTAGGCCCTCTATTTCTGTCATATTCAGAAGGAAACCAATCACAGCATACTTGCCCATGTCCTGTACTTGCATTTTAAAGTCTCGCTAATACTTTTATTTAATTTTTTAACACCATTAGTTCTCAATGTAATTTTTATTAGTTGATAGCCATGTAGTTGCCATCTCCGTCAAGACTTAGAGCTAATACCGAAGACAACCAGTCTGAAAGGTATGATGACAAATCTCATTCTAAATTCCTTCCTCCTGTTGGGCACCCATCAATAATTACTATAGCAAACAGAATAGAGCCACCTACATCTAGGGTTTGTTGCCAGAACAAACTTTATAACCAGAACTTTTAAATTACTTTTATTTAGATTACATAACTATCACATATCAATAATACATTTATGAAGAAATCCTTATGTTTTCATTCTTCTGCTGGTAATATTTTTTGCTCTTTTATGTGTTTTGAGAATGAAAACTCTCCTCATTTTGAAGGTGTTATACTAATTCAAAATGAACACCAACAAGCTATTTATTCTAAATTATATCTGTTCATGGCAGCTATCCCAGTCTGGTTCCCACATCGTATGCTAACCAGTCATGTTTTGTAGACTATGTGGGAGTTAAAAGGGCAGTATGTTCAAAATGATTCTCAGATGAATAGTTAAGTCCTTGTCCTTTCTCATTTAATGTCATCGATACCAGAATAACTATATCTGCAATCTCTTTATTGGTATAAGATGGTATTAATACCATTAAAATCTCTTTTTAAGAATGCCTGATTAATGAAACATGACATTTAGAAGTTGACTTTAAAGCATCTAATTTCCTTATTCTACATGAGCTTATTCATGAGAAATTAACTTTATCTCAGTGTATTTGAGCATTAGGAATTCATTTATCTTTTCAAAATCACCTCTAATGATGAAGAAACAAATGCTATCAGCTTGAGGAAAAGAAACCAAACAGTTTGTGCGCAAATAGCACAAGAGAAGCATAAAGTGGGAGAGAGGATGCTGGGAAATTGCATCCTCTGGGGAAGAGCTGCTCTTCCATGTGAAGGGGAGGTTGGAAGCCCTGTGCACATGCTCTCCAACTCCTCAAGTTGGTCAGATTTAGCACGGAGCTATCTAGCAGAGATAGATATAGGATTGATGGGTTCTGAAATTCCAAGGGAAGAGACAGCCCTTGAGAGTGTGGCTTACTTCTCTGCTTTGGTGGCTCAAACTCTTTTGACATGATCAATCAACTTCCATCATTATTGCAAAACCCTTGCCACTGCCACCTGGACTCTGGCAGGCTTTATAAGTCAAAAGCATTCCCAGCTCTCCCCAAGACGAAGAGACAAGGTCCCATATGACGGTTTCCTCTTATTTCTGGGCAAATTAATCATAGACACTAAATATTTTGTTATTTAAAAACTAAATTCAAGCTTATGAATTTATAATTCCCAATTATGAATTCAATTATAAATTAATTCATATTTTGCTATTATCTGTAGCACAATATTTGAGGTGGATAATTTATTTGTATTCGATTCTTTTTTCCTTTTTATTGCCTATTTTATTTATTTACATTTCAAATGTTATCCCCTTCCCAGTTTCCCCTCTGCAAACCCCATCCCTTCTCCCTCCCCCTGCTTCTATAAGGGTGTTCCCTCACCCATCTACTCACTCCTGCTTCTCCGCCCTAGCATCCCCCTATACTGGGGCATCAGGCCTTCACAGGACCAAGGACCTTTCTTCCCATTTATGCCATATATTACGCCATCCTCTGCTACATAAGCAGGTGGAGACATGGGTCCCTCCATGTGTACTCTTTGGTTGGTTTAGTCCCTGGGAGCTCTGGCAGGTCTCATTGGTTGATATTGTTGTTCTTCCTATAGGGCTGCAATCCCCTTCAGCTCCTTCAGTCCTTCCCTTAACTCCTCCATTGGGGTCTCTGTGTTCAGTCTGATGGTTGGCTACAAGCATCCACATCTTTATTAGTCAGGATCTGGCAGAGACAGGAGACAGCTATATCATGCTCCTGTCAGCAAGCACTTGGCATCTGCAATAGTGTCTGGGTTTGGTGTCTGCATGTGGGATAGATCCTCAGGTGGGGCAGTCTTTGAATGGCCTTTCCTTCAGTCTCTGCTCCACTCTTTATCCCTTTATTTCCTTTAGACGGGAGCAATTCAGGGTTAAAATTTTGGAGATGGTGGGTGGCCCCATCCCTCCACTGGAGCCAGTGCCTAACCTCTGGATATGGTCTCTATAGGTTCTCCTTCCCCTTTCTTGGTTATTTCAGCTAATGTCATCCCTGTTGGGTCCTGGGAGCCTCTTGCTTTCCTGGTTTCTGGGACTTGCTGGTGGTTAGAAGTGGGTAATTTATAAAGAACAGAAATTTATTTCTTGGTGTTCTATCAACTAGGAAGTTGAAACCCAGGACCTTTTGAGTTGGCGATTTTTTTTTTCTTTTTCTGTTTTTAATTCACTTTACATCCAAATCACAGTTCCCATTCCTCCTCTCTTTCCAGTCCCATTCTTACAAGTCCCTCCCACCATTACCCCCTTCCCTTCTCCGCAGAGAAGAGGAGCCCCCACCCCACAGTTGGGTATCATCCTACACTGGGGAATCTAGTCTGAGCAGGTCTAAAAACATGCTCTTCCAGTGCTCTCACTGAGGCCCAACCTGACAGTCCATGTAGGGGGAAGTCAGAGATAGCCCCTGTTCTACCTGTTAGGAGACACACATGAAGAGTATTATCCCCTGCACATTTGCTACGAATGTGTAGGGGGCGTAGGTCTAGCTCCTGCATAGTCCCCGATGGCCTGGGCTTTGTGTGTCCCCATGGGCCCAGGTAAGTTGATTCTGGGTTTTCTTGTAGAATTCTTGACCCTTCTGACTTGCTCACTTCTATCCCCCACATTTCCACAAGACTCCCAAACTGCTTGATGTTTGGCTGTGGGTCTCTGCATCTGCCTACATCTGCTGCCTGATGATGCTTCTCAGGAGACAGTTATGCTAGGCTCTGGTCTCCAAGCACAGCAGAGTATCATTAACAGTGTCAGGGGTTGACTGCTTCACATGGGATGGATCCCAAGTTGGGGCAGTCATTGGGTGGCTGTTCTCTCAGTCTCTGTTTCATCTTTATCCAGGAACCTTTTGTAGGCAGAACACCTTTTGGGTTTTTGGGTGGATTGATATCCTCCTCCCTCCTAATAGGAGGGACTTTAGGAGGCAGTCCTAGAACAATGGATGAATGATGCTATCCCAGTGGAGGGTTAATTTTCTCAAGTGGGTTCTTGATAGAAATAATGAGCCTGGAACATCCCCTTTCTGCTCTTTGTCCTCTTCCTCTTCTGCCTTCTACTATGAGAGGGCACAGTAAGAAAACCCAGCTTACATTCCCACGACCATGTGCCAGGGCTCTTCTCATCGTGGTCAGTATTGATGAAGCTTAGTTCTGACAAGTCAGTCATCCTGGTAAGTATGAGGTCATGATTCACTGGAGTTTTCATGGGCATTTCTCGGATGACATACACTTTAATATACGAAATACAGATGCACATGCTTTGTATGTTTGAGATACCAAGCCTTTGAACTTGCCACGTTGGGTGCTCTGCACAGTGTCATTAGGTGAGCTCTGTTTTCTTTCTGAAGTTTTTATTGCCATCATTATGTGCTGTTGAAATGGAGGCTTCAAAGTCTTCAGCTTTGCATTGGTATTTCTCTGCATATACATTAATGTATGGATAATATAGGATATATCCATTTTATAATACTTTTGTATAATATTAAAATTGTCAGTTCATAATAGTTGTGTATGTAGCAACATAAGATATATTACAAACAATTGTTACAGTTTACTGATGACTGTAATCTATTTAACCTTATAGAATAAATTGTTTTATTCATCTCCATTTTGTAGTCTTTTTACTCAAAGTTTATTTTGCATGATGTAAATCTCGGTCCTCTTGATTTCTTTAGATTATGTAGATTGTGTTTCACATGTAATGATTTTTCTTTCTTTCTTTCCCTCCCTCCCTCCCTCCTTCCCTCCCTCCCTCCCCCTCCCTCCCTCGCTCCCTCTAGTTCTTTCTTTCTTTGGTTTCTTGTCTTTCTTCTGATAGGATCTCTGTTTGTAGTCCAGGCTCTCCTGTAACTAGCTCTGTCCTTGAACTCACAGAGCTCTATTTGCTTTTCCCTCCCCAGTGCTGGGATTAAAGGAGTGCAGCAGCATGCCTGGTCACATGTGATATGTTTTTATTTCTTAACCTTTTTAATCTGTTGTTCATCTTTAAAATTTAATTCAGGTGTTTCTTAGTTTTCAATGATAGTGTGTGTGTGTGTGTGTGTGTGTGTGTGTGTGTGTGTGTGTGTGTCTATTCATAGTATTCATATGGAAATCAGAGCACAGCTTGTCAGTTCACTTCTTCCACTGCTTGGGTTCTGGGGATCAAAGAAAACTGTCAACCTTGGTTGTAAGGATCTTAACCTGCTGAGCCTTCTTGCTGGTCCTTCTTTTTGTTGGGCATGATCTCCTCATTATAGACATTTTCCATGAAACCTGAATATAGTGAGTTTCTAAAAGACACCTTATAGTTGGTATTTAATTCCTGTCTCTGATTAGACAATTTAATTTGTTGACATTTAAAGAAATTATAGACATGTAAAGACCTATTACTGTTTTTTAATATTGTATTTAGATCTCCTTTTTGAATTTTAAAAAATCTTTTCCTGCGCTATTGTGATTTTGCCTATTTGATGAGTTTTTGTAATGTTATTTAAAGCTCAGTTCTGTATGTTTTGTGTGTCTATCATAGGTTCTTACAGTTACTGTGGATGTACTTAGGGTGTCTTAGAGTAGTCTCCTTTAAGCTCATAGCTTTCTTTTCTCATCCCTTATTATTTGTCTTAGATGACACTATTTACATTTTTGTATACTATTTACCCAGTAACAAGCTATCATAGCTATAATTATTTTAATATAGGTGACATTTAAATTTATGCTAGAGTGATCCATTATAGAGATTGTCATCACAGTGTCGGTTTCCAAACATGATTCTCTCCTTATCCTCACAGTGGCACTGTGGTTTGAGATGCTTTTGTGTTGTATATAGTGTTCTTTGGTTTCAATCTGTTGAAATCCCCTTAGTGTTTCTCATATGGCTACTCAATAGTAATGAACTAGCCCAGCTTCTGTGTGTCTGAGAATGTCTTCATTCTATTGGCTGTTTTAAGAGTTTAGTTCTTCTAATATATCACCCAGTTTTCTTCAGGTCTGCAGGGATTCTGCTGAGAAATCCTATGGCAATCTTGCAGAGATTTTCATTCATGAGATGAGGGTCTTTTAAAACACGACTCAGAAATTCTTTCAGGAAGATTCTTTATTGCTTGCTCTGTTTGATGCTGTCTTACCCCAGAGATGTACACTTACCTTCAGTTTGGAAACATTTGCTTTGGTAACCTTTGCTCTGCTTTAAACACTGTGTTCTTTTCTCTAGTACCTATGAAGCACATACTGGTCCAGTTGATGAGTCCTGTGATTATACTCTTTCTTCATACTGTTTCACATAAGCAAACCCTTTTGTCTTCCAGAGCTGATGACTTCAGCCACCCACCACCACCATCCCACCACTTACCACACTGCACCACTCCACCTCCCCCTGAACACCCTCTCATACTCTGGGTTCATATAAGTCACTGCATTTCCTAGAGATTGAGAATTTTGAAACAAACAAACAAACAAACAAAAGGTTTTTTTTTAATTTTTTTTTTGTTTTTGTTTTTTGTGTTTTGTTTTGTTTTTGTCAAGCTACACTTGAACTGGGGGCATGGCTGGATCTTATCTTCAGGGGCTAGTGTAGAGTGGAGAGCTACTGGCATAGGCTTGAGCTTAGGTGGTCCTGGCATATGTGGTTTGAGTTGCTTGATACACTTGTCTGTGGCCATGTGCTCCTTTATTCTAACACCTTCATAAAGAAGATATTTTTATTTATGCTGTAATGCCTGGATAGGTATGACCCAGAAAATGTGAGATTGTTCTTTATATTATATTGGTACAAACCTGATGCTATAATTTCTTCCTCTTGCCGGGAGAGTCTTCTGGTCAGCAACATCTAAAGTAGAATGTCAATAAGTAATTGTATAAGTCAAACGAGCAGTATCTTGACAGAGGAGCAGGGAAAGGGAAGGCCAATGTCCTTTCTTTGTAATTAGTTTATATTTTAATCTTAGTTTATAGTTATCTTACAGGTTTTGGAGTCAAAGTAATATTGGCTTTGGAAAAGACAGTGTCCCCACCATCTTTCACTGGAGGGTTCTGTTCATTGCTTTGTAAAAACCTGCAAATTATCTTTGGGGAGGTTATTTTCAAGGGTTTAGTTTCCTCAGTAATTATGGGAATTCTGTGTTTTGCACTTTGTTCTTCTGTGCTTTTATTAACTCAGTTTTCTGAGAAATCGAGACTGGGTCACTAACCCAGCATTTCCTATTGGCCTTCATTGTGCTCACCTCCAATGCTCAGTAATATATGGTGAGAATGTAATTTGGGACAACTTTGTCTCTGGCGAAAAATACTCTGAAAACAGCTCTGTGGGGGAATTTTTCTTATGCACATCCAGTTCAGAGGAATCATTTCAAAGGCTTGATTATCTAGCATGCGTGTCTATATTTCATACTTATTACATATTTTGGAAATTTTATATTTAGTACCTTGTTCTAAAGGTACATCTCTGATTCAAGCTTGAATATTCTCAGGATTTGCAATTATAATTTTGTTATTTCAGATTAAAATAAACACTCAAAATCAGGAAGTTACCTAAAAATGTTATTATTGTAAGTGTTAAAAATTTTTTTCTTCAACTAACTCATTTAAACTTGCTTATTAAATTTAAAATATTCCAACTTAGATTTCAAATTTAGCATTGAAATGCATGAAATATTTTGAGTTTTATGTATGCACTATGAAGTTTTAAAGTTGAAGCCCATTGATTCTGCCTGGTATTCATTATATTTAGTAACAGGAGGAAGTCCTTAGCTCAAATGGATGTATATATTACTTATTCTATAACATACACGTGTTAATGACCTTTGGGGGTTTGCCAAACTTAAATTATATAATTACAGTTGAGAGTTTACTTCTATTTTCGTTTGATTTTCTTTATTATTTTGAGAGAAAATCTTTCTGTGTAGCACTGACTATCCTTGCACTTGTTATGTATCTCAGGCTAGCCTCAAACTCACTTGCTATGTATCCCAGGCTAGCCTCACACTCACTTGCTATGTATCCCAGGCTGGACTCAAATTGACTCCTGTCCATTCTCCTACACAGTGTCCCTGAGGACCTTTCTCAGTGCTTACAGGTTGTGTGTATCACCATGCCGAACTGTTCTGGTATTACCTTTCCAGGGAAGAAGGTCTTTTCTAAGCAAGACCTATTTATATTTCTGTTACCTCCTGAACTGCAGTCAGTGTCTAACTGCATTTGTGACACTTCTCTTTGCATTTCTATTTGTTATAATAGATATAAAGCATTCTTGGCAGAGTCTCCAAATTTTAGATCTTATACCCTCTTGATTTGCTTTAATTTAAAAAATATGCGAATAATTATTATTCAACAGAGCTTGGGTCATATATTTATGTAGAAGGTATTTTTGAACATAGCAAACTTTAAGCTAATTTTTAGTTAAGCATCCTATTGTGAAACTCTAAATCTCAAATAGTTCAAAAATATAACACCTTTGAGTGCCAATCATTGTTACAACTGGAAAATTCTATTGTTGATGTCATGTATCAGGTTACAATAAAAATACAAGTTTGTTAAAATTTGTATAAAGTTATTTTTAGGCTGTGTGTAAAAATCATACAAAAAACAAAACTACATTTTTTTTTTTTTTGGACTTAGGTCCTATCTACAATATATCTCTTTGTGTACACACATATTCCAATTTCTCTGAACTCAAAAAATTCAAAACTTGAGGCATATCTGATGTCAGTATTTAACAAAATGGTTCATCAACATATATATGATAGAGATGAAGAAAATGAGGTTAGTTGCTTACTCTCCAAAGCAACAATTTATTATCCTTTTTTCCATTCCTGATTTTATGAGAATGAATTAGATTTTTCTAGAAGCTCAGTTTATACAAATTTCTTACAGAAAAGATGTTTGATTTTCATAGTGTTATGAAATACATGTTATGTCTTCATTTCTCTAGAACATAAATACCAGTGCAAGTTTATTTTGCTTTTAGAAGTTTGTTTGTTTGTTGGTTGATTTATTTATTTACTATTTTTAAAGATTCAATGATGAGACCATCCAAGCTTTGTAATTAACGTACAGATTTCTCTCTAGAATTGTATTATTGGGTCATTATAGCAACCACATTTCTTTATTTGATGGTATTTATATAAAACTTCCTTTGATTAAATCCTTCCATCTAGGAAGGAAGCTAGTTAGGACACAGGGTGTTAAAGGGAAGGTGTAGCATTGGTTCCCTTTCTGCAGTGAGTAGATATTTGTTCATGCCTCCCCAGGAAGAGCAGTAGATCTAAAATTATAGACCAGTTTGATAGTCCAGTGCTTCTTAGTTCTGGCTTAAAAATCATGTGCAGGAATTTACATAATTACAGTGGCAAAGTGATGGTTCAGTAAGCACAGTGCTTATTGTGAAGACCTGAATTTGATCTTTAATATTCACATTAAAAACTAGATGCAGACTCTCTTATAATCCCAGTGCTACAGGAATGGAACTTCAGGGTTTGCCTGGCAACTAGTTTAGATGAATCATTGAGTTCCAGGTTTCAGTAAAAGACTGTCTTTAAAAAAAAGAAGCCAGAAATCAATGGAAGATGACTACTGATGTTACCTTTGGATGCTATTTTAGTTAGATTCTATTTCTGTGAAGAGATTGTTCTGAAATATCATGCAGCATGGGTCGGGGGAGTACCTGGTGGGCCCATACCATGTAATAAATATGGTATAAAGGAGGATTATTTGAGGGAAAGATAGGGAGTGAAGGCCTAGATAAGGGGTAGAGGCAGAAAGATGGGAGCAGAGCCATGAGGGCAGAGATGGTGGTGGTGGTGGTGAGACAGAGAAGGATAGAATGACAGAAAGGGAAAGAGACTGGCTGGGAACAGATGAGAACAGAAAAAGGTAAACGGAGAGACCTGGGGTGGCAAGCAGTCCTAATCCAACCTGCACCCGGTGGCTGGAGCTAATGGCAGTTGATGATGGTAAGTCTTTGGGAGTCCCTGTGAGGAGCCTAGTAGAATTGCCTGCAAGCTAACAAAGATAACATGAACAAAGCAAATTATAGAAGAAAATACTTAACTAGGGCCTTGCTTACAGCTTTAGAGTGTTAGTGCATTATCATCATGTTAGGATGCATGGTGAAAGGGAGGTAAGCGGGTATGGTGGTGAAGCAATAGCTGAGAACTTTACATCTTGACTTGAGGGCAGCAGACACTGGGGTGGAAGGGGAAGGGAAGGAGGGAGGGGGAGGGAGGGAAGAGGGAGGGAGAGAGGGAGGGAGAGGGAGAGAGGGAGAGAGGGAGAGAGGGAGAGAGGGAGAGAGGGAGAGAGAGAGAGGGAGAGAGAGAGAGAGAGAGAGAGAGAGAGAGAGAGAGAGAGAGAGAGAGAGAGAGAGAGAGAGAGACTGGGCCTTGCATGGGTTTTTGAAACCTCATTGACATACTTCCTCCTGTAAGGCCACAGCTCCTAATCTGTCTAATCCTATGTAAGGACTTTATCAACTAACATATGAGACTTTGGGTGCCATTCTCGTTCAAGTTGCCACAACATCGGCACCAGTTCCATGATCTTTTCAGTTGTATCTATCAACATGCTTGTTGTCCTAAAGTTACTTGCTTTGAAAGACTTGGTTAACTCTGCCTTCAGTTACAAGTTTACTTTTTTACCCCACAGAGATTATCTTTTTCATTTCCTTTGTCATGATTCAAATGCAGATGAGGCAATTAGAAGATGACATCTCAGCGAGGACTCTCTCAAATGTCTTCCTGCCAGATGGTGTCATGCTTTGGATTTCTCTCTGCTGTTGGGAGATCATCCACAGGCGTTGAGTTTTTCAGTGTTCTATCAGAACTGTTCATTTTCCCAGTTTTCCTCTTTTTCCCCCTTATTCTTTGAAAATTTCATTGATTTTTTCATCTTCTTTCCTATTCCCTCTACTTAATTCTAATCCAACTTCATACTCTTTTTTTTCTCTTAAGAACAAGACAAAAGCTTCAAACCTCATGTAATTCTCATCTCCTT
Organism: Mus minutoides; assembly: GCA_902729485.2. Lineage (NCBI taxonomy): Eukaryota > Metazoa > Chordata > Mammalia > Rodentia > Muridae > Mus > Mus minutoides. Next base: position 8,836 of record CACVCL010031681.1, on the reverse strand, counting down.
GAAGCTATTATTTATAAATAGCCTCTGGGTGGAACTTTATGTCCACTTCTGCTTCATGCTGAGATTTTTTTAACTGTCTTGAGCTTGCACAGGACATATGCATGTCATTACAGTCTCTGTGAGTACATATGTTCAACTGTCCTGCTATGTCTGAAAAATATTGTTTTCCTAAGAAATCACTCACCACCTATATCTCTTATGATCTTTCTGCTCCATTTTCTACATAAGACCCCTGAGTGAACCTTGAGTTGACAGCTATGTTAAAAACATCCCATTCAGGGATGAGGGGTTCCGTTATCTCTAACATTGTCTAGTTGTGAGTTTTTGTATAATTACTGTGTTGAGTGATTCACTGTTTTAAGGGTATAGGAATATGTCATCAGAATTCCTGTTACTGCTGTGTTCATTTAGCAGAGTCATAGTAGTAGATTTTCTTCTGGGCCCAGGACTTACATAGTTTTAAGTTCCTGTCCTCAGTAACAGGATCATGTATACATTCTATCTCATAGAACAGTCTTTAAACCCAATCAAATGTGATTGGTTACTTTCCTAATATTCATGGCACAGTCACAATAATGGGCATACCTTGAAGGGAGGTTGTTATATTTTACAGGTTTCATAGACTGCTGATTACTCTTCCTGTGGTAGTGTTTATGGTACCTTCTAGGACTATGGACAATAGCTAGTAGGAGTGAAACTTCCAGTTGAGGACCAGCTGTATTTTTCCATGTTCTATGCCCTAATTATATGTTGTCATTATCAATAGGGTTTTAAAATGGAGAGTAAATAATAACCTTGGCAATACCTATTAGTGTTTGGGTGGCTGACAAGACCCCTTTGTCCTATGACTGAAAATGATGCAGCCAATTCCTGATACTGGGGGTTTTACTTTGCAGCACATGATGTCTAGTTGGGGCATTGTCTTCCCATTAAATGGTGAATTCATTAAAACTCCTTCATGTACATGTATATTTAGAAGGCTTCAGTAGTAGTGTTCCTATGGCTTTGTGAAAAGCCTCCAGTTGTTATTTATCCTTCCCTGTAATCCTTCCTATATCCTGCCCCTCACCTGTGCCCCTTCAATCTTCCTGTTCTAATTTCTCCTTTATCCCTTTATAACATTGTATTCAATAGCCCCCCCATCCCCATGATCTCTTAGTAGTTAACAAACTTCTCTGAATATTCTAAATGAGACACACATATCTAAAACATAAAGCTAACATTGATATATAAGAAAACATGCAGCTGGGTATAGTGCTACCTGCCTTTAATCTCAGCACTTGGGAGGTAGAGGCAGGTACCTCCTCTGTAAGTTCAAGGTCAGCCTGGTCCATATAGTGAGTTTTAGGACATTAGGTGCTACATAAAAAGACCCTATTTTGACCTCCCACCCTCACCGCCTCCAAACAAAGAGAAAACATTTGCCTTTCTGGGTTATTTTACTCTTAGGATGATTTTTTTTTTATACCTCTATCCATTTACCTGTAAATTTCATTTTTCTGAGCAACCGAATAATATTCTACTACATAAATGTAGTTTATCTTTATTACCCATCCATCAGGTGATGGAAATCTGAGCTGTTTTCAATCTCTGGTAATTATAAACATAGTACCAACAAACATGGATTAGCAAGCATCTCTGTAGTAACATGAGGAGTCCTTTGGATATCGACCCAAGAGTGGTATAGCTGGATTTTGTGGTCGATTGATTTTCAGCTTTCTGAGGAACTCCACACTGATTTCTATGCTTGCTGTGCCAATTTTACCCCACCGGCAATGAAAAAAAATGCTCCTCTACCCACATCTCACCAATGTCTATTGTAATTCATCTGTATGAACCTTGACCATTCCGATTGGGTACTATGAAATCTTAAAGTAGTTTCAGTTTCCATTTCCCTGAGAGCTCAGGATGTTTAACAGTTTTCAAAGTATTTCTCAGTCATCTGTGTTTCACCTTTTAGGAACTGTTTAGTTCCAGACCCCATATTTTAATTGTTTTATTCATTCTTTTTTGGTATTTAGTTTTTTTGTGTTCTTTATACATTCTAGATACTAAGATTGGTAAAAGTATAATTGGTATGGATTTTTTCATTCTGGAGGTGGCCTGTTTCGATTAATTATGGTGTCCTTTGCTATCCAGAATCTTTTTAACTCAAAGAGTTCCCATTTATTAATCATTTATTTTAGTTCCCGTGCTATTATGGTCTTGTTGGGAAAGTCTTTTCCTGTTCGGAAAGTCCTTTCCTGTTCCAATGAGTTCAGGCACATTCCTTAGTTTGTTTTCAAACTATCAGATGTAGGGTATTTGATTTTATGATGAGGTCCTTAATCTATTTGGAGTTGAATTTTCTTCAGGCTGATAAGCATTGTTATATGTGCATTCTTGTACATGCAGTTACCCGGTTTGAAAGCAGCATCTGTTGAGGAGGCTGTCTTTTCCCCACTAAGCCTGTTTGGCTTCTTGGTGAAAAATCAGGTGTCCATAGGTATGTGGACTTATGTTTGGGTCTTCAATTCACTATCACTGATCATCACGTTTATTTTTATAGAACTATCATGCTGTTTTTATTACTATGGTTCTGCAGTACCACTAGGAATACAGGGGTAGATGCCTCCAGCAGGTTCCTTAGTGTTCAGAATTGTTTTAGGGGATTCTGGGATTTTTGTGTTTTCATATGATGTAGGATTTTATTTTTTTTTGTAAAGAATTGCTTTATAATTTTCATAGGCATTGCATTGAAGTTTTAGGTTGCTTTGGGTAAGATGGTCATTTTCACACCATTAATCTTACAAATCCATGAGCATGGGAAGTCTTTCCATCTTCTAGTGTCTTCTTCAATTTCTTTCTCAATGTCAAAGTTTTTTTTTTTTTTTTTTTTTAATTTTTACAAGTCTTTTAATTGCTTGGTAAGAGTTGTTTCCAGATATATTTTTTTCCTTTGAGGCAATCATGGACAGGTGAAAGCTGTTGTTTCCATGTCTTATTTCCCAGTATGTTAGTTATTTGTAGACTGAGGCTACTGAGTTTTAAGCATTAATTTTGTATCCTGCTGCTTTGTTGAAAGTGTTTTCTAGCTATAGACGTTTCTTTGTGGAGTCTTTAGTATGTAAAATCATATTGTCTGCAAATAAGTATGCTTTGTCATCTCCCTCTCCTATTTTTATTCCATTCATTTCTTTCAGTTGCCTTAATACTCTAGCTAAGATATCAAGTAGTATGTTATATAGGATGGAGGATGTGGACATGCTCGTCTTGTTCCTGATTTTAGGGAAGTACTTTTGAGTTTCTCTCTTTTTCCAATGTGTTTATTGTGAGCTTGTAAATGTACTTTATTATGTTGATGTACATGCCTTGTATTTCTAATCTTTCTAGGAATTTGATCATGAAATGATACTGGTTGTTGTTTAATATATTTTCTGTGACCTTGAAACAATGTGATTTCTGTACTTTAGTTTGTTATGTGATGAATTGTGTTTAATTGATATATGTATGTTGACCCATCCTTGCATTTCTGTGATGATGTCAACTTTATCATGGTGTTTAATATTTTAATGTGATCTTGAATTCAGTGTACAATTATTTGAGAATTATTGCATGTATGCTCACAAAAGATACTGCTCTATAATTTTCTTTATGGTTGGAGTCTTCAGGTTTGATATTAGTACAATAGTGGTTTCAAAGAAAGATTTTATATATGTTTTGTCAGTTACTTCTTTACTCAGTAGTTTGAAGAGTATTTGTATTAGCTCTCATTTGAAAGCTGTATAGACTTCTATGCTGAATTCATTAGGCCCTGAGGTTTGTAGTTGGCAGGTTTTTTATGACATTTTCCATTTCGTTGGAATTATTGGTGAATTTAAATTGTTCATTTCATCTTGATTTAACTTTGGTAGGTAATATTGTCAAGGAGTTCATACTTTCTCTTTTTAATATTTTCTAGTTTGTTGAGACAAAGACTTTGGAAGTATGTCTTTATTATATTTTGAATATCATTAATGTTAGTTTAGTCTCTCTCTTTCCATCAATAATTTTCTTAATTTCTGTTAAAGGACACCCATATTTTCAACACCAAACATTCCAATCTGAATTGTTGTTCAATAAAAGACATTTTGATACATTTTGTATCCTCATTGCTAATATGTTGTGAGCTCTTCATTCTCACATTCTTATTCTTAGAAGAACTTCCTATTTCTTTAAATGATGTCCTGGTTGTAGATTATGTGATAATAGTTCTTGGGGTACCATACAACAAGGTGTACTGGAGTATACTTTCTCTAAGTAGAAGCTAAGCAGATGGCATCTACATTGCTCTCATCAGGAGAGAGGGGTAAATTTGGGCTTCCCCAAACATGAATGATTTTATATTGACATCAGTTTTGTATTCTTATTTATTTCTCTTTGTCTCATACTTTAGGAAGTTCTTTATTTTTTTTAGAAGTAAAAAGAAACTTAGTAATATGAAGTCATTTGCTCACATTTTACGTATAACAGATGGCTAAGCTTGAGCTCAGACTCACGCCTATTGATCCCTTACTCCACGATTCCCCCTCTACTGTGTGTTGCATACAGACTATGGTAGAATATAATAAATGCTTGTTGACTGGATTTTCAATCACATAGATAAACACTTCTGGTAGGTTTTATTTAGTCTTTTGTTTTTGTTTTTTAATTTCAGAGAGATTTAACTGAGGAGGAGTAAGAGACTCCCTCTAATTGGAGGAGGTACCATTGCCTAGGCTAACATACCAAGTTAGATAAAAATCAAAAATCTAGGCAAGCAGCTGAATACTAGCAGCCATCTAATTTTTGCTTCCTGACTGCTGATATGACTAAATAGAACCTTCCTTTACTTGCCACCCGAGTGCAAACAAAACTAAAACAAAACAACAAACAAGCAAACAAACAATAATAACAAACCAAAAACAAAAACTCTCCTCAAAAATCCAATTATTCTGAGGTGTTTGAGTGAATAATCTCATAATCTAACCCTTTGTATTACAGTTTCAACTTGCTTCATGTAGGGTGTTCTCTTATATAAAACTCTCTCTTATGTAACATGACCTATGAACTAATAACTTTTAAATAATAATTTTAAAAGAAAAGTTAAGCATGCTACATATCTAAATGTATATTATGTAGCTCAAAATATATAAAAACAACAACAACAGCAGTAGCAACAACAACAACAAAACCCACTGTAGTTTTGTTTTGTTAGCTGCCTCTGTGCAGTTGTCCCAGGTCTCATATGTATAAGCATGCTTTGTGATCACATAAGTGATACCATACTTATGCTATTTTAGTGCATCAACATGTGTAGAGAAAGCAGTGATCACATTTGTGTATAAAATTCAAATGAAAGAAAGCACTGAAGTAAAAAGGCTACTTATTATTATTCCTAGCCACACTTAGGTCTGATAATTACTTTGACAGAGAGAATAAATCATTAATTTGTTTTTTCATCTTTTTAAAAACTGTACCAATATCATTTTCCCCTCTTAGAACACTGGGAATTGTAGACAGCTTTTAAAATGAATTTTTACATATGAAATGAGAAAATTATTGCAGATAGGTCACAGACGGAAAGAGAATATTTATCCTGAGGCTGATAAGATGGTGTCTCACGACTGTCAACAGGGCACTGCAGTTACTGTTCTGTAAGAAGTAGTCTATGTATTTGGTAACGAATCCAATATCTAGGATGACTTTGTGCCTGAACGCTCCCTGTTCCACCTGTGGTTCTATTTCTTTTATTCATTAGATAATATATTTCTAGTAAATTAATAATTAATTACTTTTGTGTCAGATCTGACTTACCTTTACTACTCACTGCCATTGAATCATTTTGCATGTTTCTCTACTGTAGTTCATTGTTTATATTTCTGCTTTAATGTTTTCTATAGTCTGACTGTTAAAGAATAACCTGAGCTTACTTATGCAGGCACACACATGCAAACATATATGCATATATTTACACATGGAAGATATTAGTGCTCTATGTTTTTTCTTTTTTCCCAATTTTTATTAGATATTTTCTTCATTTGCATTTCAAATATTATCCCGAAAGTCCCCTAAACCCTCCCTCATGCCCCGCCCTGCTCCCCTACCCACCCACTCCCACATCTTGGCCCTGGTGTTCCCCTGTACTGGAGCATATAAAGTTTGTATGACCAAGGGGCCTCTCTTCCCACTGATGGCCAATTAGGCCATCTTCTGCTACATATGCAGCTAGAGACATGAGCTCTGGGGGTATCAGTTAGTTCATATTGTTCTTCCACCTATAGGGTTGGAGACCCCTTCAGCTCCTTGGGTACTTTCTCTAGCTCCTTCCTTGGGAATCCTGTGTTCCATATAATAGCTGACTGTGAGCATCCACCTCTGTGTTTGCTAGCCACTGGTATAGCCTCACATGAGACAGCTATATTAGGGCTGGACATGTCTAGCTATAGGTTCTTAGCCAGAGTCAAAAATTGTCATATTTGTATATACTTGTTATTTTGGAAAGAAAAACAAGTGGCCACATATTTCATTTTTACACATTAAAGAGTTTCCAATAAATACTTGATTGAAATGTAAAAGAATCAAGTTAAGAGATCTTTGGAGGATAGCTGTCTCCTGTGAGGCTTTGTCAGTGCCTGGCAAATATAGAAGTGGATACTCACTGTCATCTCTAGGAAGGAACACAGGGTCCCCAATGGAGGAGCTAGAGAGAATACCCAAGAGCCGAAGGGGTCTGCAACCCTATAGGTGGAGCAACAATATGAACTAATCAGAACCCCCAGAGCTCGTGTCTCTAGCTGCATATGTAGCAGAAGATGGCCTAGTCGGCCATAATTGGGAAGAGAGGCCCCTTGGTTTTGCAAACTTTATATTCCCCAATAGAGGGGAACGCCAGGGCCAAGAAGTCAGAGAGGGTGGGTAGGGGAGCAAGGCAGGGGGAGAGTATAGGGGACTTTTGGGATAGCATTTGAAATGTAAATGAAGAAAATATCTAATAAAAATAATAATAAAAAAGAGATCTATGGAGGGGTTGTGGAGAGGTGGCTCCGAGGTTGAGAACACTAACTGCTCTTCCTAAAGTCCTGAGTTAATTTCCCAGCAACCACATGGCAGCTCACAACCATCAGTAATGAGATCTAGTGCCCTCTTCTGGCATGCAGGCATATATGCAGGCAGAAAACTGAAATGAATGAATGAATGAATAAATAAATAAATAAATATAAAAAAGAGAGAGCTATGGAAAAAAGTCCTTAATCTGAAAGCTAATTGTGTTCCACAGTTCTCTGTAAAATGTAAATTTAAGTTGTATAGATTCTGCTTCCTTTAAAACATATTTGTAACAATAAATATTATATCTAGTTGGTAAGGGAAAAACTCAGGAAATTGAGTGCTTTGATAGTGCTTTTCAAATAACCTTTGCTGAAGCTGCTTTCACTTGAAATCTGAAAGCAATCTGAACTGAGCTGTGGTTACCTGTCTATTTGAATGTCCATCCTTCAGGCTGCTAATACCAGGCCGCGAAGCTCTCGGGTGAGAACAGCACAGCATAGCAGGTTTGCTCTGAGAGCTACGAGATGGGGCATCACAGTTTCAAAGATTTTAATTCTTTTGTATATTGATCCAGAGGACACACAGGTACTCTCACATTTTAGCAGTGTGTGCTAACTGACAAGAGAACAGTAAACAGAAATCAATGACGAATCCTGGAAATCACGATTTTGAACTCTGTCACTCTATCTTTTTTTTTTTTTTTTTTTTTTTCCAGAGCTGAGGACCGAACCCAGGGCCTCGCGCTTGCTAGGCAAGCGCTCTACCACTGAGCTAAATCCCCAACCCCTCTCTATCTTTTTAAATAGTGATTATCAAGATACATGTGTTTTTACTATTTGGATTTAGGCATTCAGTCTGCTTTATGATGGCAACATTCTGGGCACGCTATAGAAAAGGTCATATATATGCTATCTAGAGCAAAAATTGGAAACTTTTATTTGCTTTATATATTATTCTGCCATTCAGTTTAACTAAGATACAATAATAGTAATGAAATAAATAAACTGATATTCTGAATCCTTGTGCTGAAACTTTGAAAAATAGCCTAATATTTGAAATTATACTGCATGTATTGCTTTATTACTGTTACCTATAGAAACCTGCACACACTTCTTTTAAGTACTGAATTGTATTCAAGAGCGTATGCCACATTCTTACTACTAACCCTTGCATTGGATGCCTCTTGGAATCTTAATGATTTTGAAGTTTTGTTGATATTATTACTTCAGTGTGTCAGTATAAAATGAGGAAACATTCAGTTTGAATATTTCCTCAGGAAGTGGGAGCCACCAATACACAGTGTTACAGGTTATGTCGCTTTCATTCATACTAAACTCCTGAGCCTGTCACATGCCTTGCATGGTTCTGAGTCTGATGCCAGACTCTCTCTCCCAAGGTTATGCCATAAAACTCAAAAGAAATCCTGTGTCAAACAATTCTGAGTCCAATAGGCACATTTGGTCTAGGCCAAGTTCCAGCAGTTATAAGGAGTTTGCTAAGATAAAAGTTCAGGTCTCAGGGGAAAATATACCAATGCCGGGCAAACATGGAGGTGGAAGCTCACGGTCAGCTATTAGATGGAACACAGGCTTCCCAAGGAAGAAGGAGCTAGAGAAAGTACCCAAGGAGCTGAAGGGGTCTTCAACCCTATAGGTGGAAGAATAACCATGAACTAACTAGTACCCCCTGGGCTCACGTCTCTAGCTGCATATATAGAAGAGGATGGCCTAGTTGGCCATCAGTGGGAAGAGAGGCCCCTTGGTTATGCAGACTTTATATGCCCCAATAC
>CACVCL010031680.1:0-27405 GCA_902729485.2 Mus minutoides | reverse complement strand
ACACTCCTCCATTGTTGTTGGGATTGCAAGCTGGTACAACCACTCTGGAAGTCAGTCTGGCAGTTCCTCAGAAAATTGGACATAGTACTACCAGAAGATCCCGCAATACCTCTTCTGGGCATATACCCAGAAGATATTCCAACTGGTAATAAGGACACATGCTCCACTATGTTCATAGCAGCCTTGTTTATAATGGCCAGAAGCTGGAAAGAACCCAGATGTCCCTCAAGAGAGGAATGGATACAGAAATGTGGTACATTTACACAATGGAGTACTACTCAGCTATTAAAAACAATGAATTTATGAAATTCCTGGACAAAGGGATGGATCTGGAGGGTATTATCCTGAGTGAGGTAACCCAATCACAAACGAACTCACATAACATGTACTCACTGATAAGTGGATATTAGCCCAGAAACATAGAATACCCAAGATACAATTTGCAAAATACATGAAACTCAAGAACAAAGTGTGGACGCTTCACCCCTTCTTAGAATTAGGAACAAAACACACATGGAAGGAGTTACAGAGATCAAGTGTAGAGCTGAGACAAAAGGATGGACCAACCAAAGACTGCTGCAGCCAGAGAACCATCCCATAATCAGTCACCAAATGCAGACACTATTGCATACGCCAGAAAGATTTTTCTCAATGGGCCCTGATATAGCTGTCTCCTGTGAGGCTATGCCAGTGCCTGAAAGAACTGAAATGGATGCTCATAGTCAGATATTGGATGGAACACTGGGCTCCCAATGGAGGAGCTAGAGAAAGCACCCAAGGAGCTGAAGGGGTCTGCAACCCTATAGGTAAAACAACAATATGAACTAACCACTAACCCCAGAACTCGTGTGTCTAGCTGCAAATGTAGCAGAAGATGGCCTAGTCTGGCATCATTGGGTAGAGAGGCCCCTTGGACTTGCAAACTTTATGTGCCCTGTTACTGGGGAAGGACAGGGCCAAGAAATAAATTGAAATAAAATAAATGTGACAGATTCCTCAACCACAACACTGCTTCTGACCTTTTGGTTTTAGATAAACAATATTTAAGCTACTTTTATTTGGATTTCTTATGAGAAATAAGAATCTAATGCAAAATGTTCTGCTTCACATCTACAATGAAACTCTCTGATTCCTGATTATGCAAATGACACTCTCCGGTGCACTAGTGCAACTGGTTTATCCTCATCCCTGTGTCTACACTTGGCTGCAGAATTATCTTTCTTCAAAATAGTGAGATCTTGTAATTTCCCTCTTCTTCCACCTCAAATAGCAGCTCCTAATCACTAATCGAAACATCCAACATACTAACACCTCAAGATGTTCTGACAATTATTTTATTGTTGACACAGCCATCATTTAGAATTACAGAGACCTGTTCTACAACTTATCCTCTCTTGCTATTAGTATTTTTCACTTTCTTTTTACTGCCTTCCCATTTCAGGTTAGACTTCATAGTTCTTCCTGGACCAGCATCTTCTCTATGAAAATTTCTTCTTGTTCTCTCAGTAAACTGTAGCTTTCTATAACCATACCAGAAACCCCTTAATAGTCATCAAAAACCTTTTTTCTTTCCTCTCTTCTTTCCCCCTTTTTTCAGATCATTCAAAACTTTCATTCTTTACTTCAACTGGTTTTAACTCCTTTTCATTACTGAGAAGCGCCTCTTACCCAACTATGTTTTCATGTGTTCTTCTCTCTCCTCTTGTCATTTCCATTAAAACCAAAGCTATTATAAAATCACAGTATAAATATTTATAGTATAAGCAGCTATAAATACATAGATTATATATTATAAAAGCCTATAAATACATAGACGGAAAGCTATACATATATTTCATGTTAATACCAGTATTGGATCCTGGCATATACTCATAATGTTTAGAACTGAAGTATATTGGGTTTCAGATATTTTTACCTTAGTATACTTGCATATATAATGAGATATATTGGGAGTAAGACATGTCTAAACACACAATATATTTTTGTTTCACATAAAATTTATACACATGGTCTAAAGTTAATTTTTATATGATTTTTTTAAATATTTTCTGCATAAAACATAGTTTCAGGGGGTAGAATTTTCGACTCATTGTCACTATTCCAGAAGTTTCAGGATTTGAATAATTTTAAATTAGAGATATTCATATTAGATACAATCAAGTTTTATAAGAAAAAATATCCGTGTAAAAATATCCACATGAAATTCTTATAACAGTGACTAGAATATGAAAGTTCTCATATGAGACCTATTTTTCTCACTGCCCCAATTATTCCAGATTAGAATGTAGATCAAACAATCTTAGGTATCATCCTCACATAGATAGTATTAAAGTTGGCTTTTTCATTATTCCTGTGTGTGTGTGTGTCTGTGTATACGTGTATACATGTGTGTGTGTGTGCGTGTGTGTGTGTGTGTGTGTGTGTGTGTGTGTGTGTGTGTATGTGTAAGGTCTCTCTTCAAGCAAATGATGAACTATGAGATATATTCGTAACCAAAAACAAGAGAATCAATGACCTTTACCCAGAGTGGTCTATAAGTAACATCCATCTATAACTTCTCACATGCTGAGAATGAAGGAAGTCAATTGTCACCATCCCAAGCAACTCAAGAGACCTAACATGTGCTTGGTTTTCAGTATACTTTTGTGTGTGAAAATATGAAGAAGTACAGAATGTGTATAACAAAGTATGAACCTTAGTCACAAAGAAACCAGGTTTTCCTTAAGAGATGACATTGTTAATAACCAACGCGCAGCTTGTAAGACATCATACATGTTTTATACTTATTAATATGCATGTCCCAAGGAAGTCAAAAGCCACCCTCTACCCTGTGGAGACTTGACCTGTGAGCCTTTGGTCAGTTTATTTGAACTCTGGGGATTCTTGCTGCCCCATCTCCACAACTGCATTTAGCACTCACATGACTGGCTCACTTCCTGTTGCTTCTCCCTCGATTCCCCCAGGCTGGATTTGCTATTCTGCACTCAGCAACAGGCTATAATTTTCCTCTACTTCTGACAAACACCTTCACTCTCAGTGTTGGGCAAGGCTGAGAAAGAGGACATGTCAGGATCATGCTGTGGTTAAATCATTCTCTTCAAAGTCACAGACTTCAAGCATGTCTACCTTCTGACTAATTCAGAAATATTCTTACACATTATTTCCTTTTCTCAGTAACACTCTAAATTTGACCCCTCTGAAAATTTATATGCAATTTCTCTCCATTATAATTATAAAAGAATTAGTAACATATCCTCCCAGGAATGGAAGTTGGACAATAATTACTAGGATCCACATGCTTATATCTCATGTTCTTCCTCCTAGCCAGAGGTTACATTATCACACTTGTTATTCATTATATAGAATTTAGAATTGAAAAAGAAACTGGAGGCAAGAAATGGAGAAAACAAAATATGACAGAAAAATAAAGGGCTGTGGAATCAGATTCTCTTGATCTACATTACAAGGTTTTGATGTGGTAGTATGGAATAGACTGAAGTCATCTAAGCCTCAATTTATACATGACAAATAGCAAAATATTATCTTATAGAACTAAGAATAGTACAAGAATTTAATCTTAAAAGATTGTTCTTCCTAAAAGAGAACAAATACACAGTAAATATTCAAAACGTTAGTGACTACATCTATTTCTCAAATCTGTTTTATGTCTCACTCACTTGGCTCAATAACCTTTTTTTTAGCACATCATAACTGCATAATCATTTGAGATTTATGGTTGCATTTCAATGCACACATTCCATGCACTTGTATCATAGTAACCCCCTATAGTATTCATTTTTATTTCTCTTTTTCTCAGAGCCTTCACCATTCCTGTCCTCCTTGACTGAACACTCCATGATTTAATAAGTGTTCACAAAAACCAGCTTGTTCTACTATAAGCTGGAGGTTGTCACTTAGTGTTCATGGTCAGAGCTGCTTATACATAGAGATAATGTGAGAAAGCAGAGGTCCTTCTGTCTCAACAGCAGGTTTTGTTTACAAATCTGAAAGTTAATTGTAAGGATAGCTCAACTCGAAATGCAGGGAATTCTGGGATAAGGGAAAGAAAAGATCAAGAAGGTATGTTGGGAGATGAAGTCAACAAAGAGGTTAAGACAGAATGAGACCAGAAACTCTGCTTCGGTGAGGCTGTGAGGAGAGTTTTGAGGATCTGGGTATGAACTGGGATGGATGGATAGAATATATTCAGGGTACTGAAAAACAAAAAAACAAAAAAACAAAAGCAAACAAAAACCTCTTGCTCTACCCAAATCCTCAGGAAAGTCTCCAAAACTCTTGAGTATTTTGTATGAACAGATTTTGTGCTAATGGGATGAGCACAACAGATTCATCCAAGGAGCAGAAGTTTGGTGCAAAAGGATACTCTGATCAAAACAAAGAGGCATAGTCAGGTAGGACCCATGTGGATCCTGTGACCATGCTCAAATACAAACAGGCGCAGCCATTTTGGAACCCTAGAAAAGTTTCATTGTGCAGGCCCTGCAAAAGGATGATTCAAGTGGCAGGTTATATAACCAAAAGAAACTCCAAATCCTTTCTGTAAGCTTCATGCATAGAGATACTGAAAGCATTATCACAAAAAAAGGAATATAAATTATAATATATTTATATTATAGACTTATTATATAAAATTTTAAAACGTTGCAAAACTGACCATATATTAGGTCAACAAATTCTAAAGAAATACCAAAATCTTGATGCATACAAACAATGATAACTGACATGTCACTGGTGACAATTGGTATAATTAAGTACCTGGAATGTATAAGAGAGGATATTTCCACTTAGTCTGTAGAAATCTTTTCCGTCCCCGCTGAACACTTTCCTGCACAGACCACCGAAACTTTTCGTGTTGATGACTCTTGACATATTCTGGCCAGTAACTGCATTGTAACTGTGAGGAGAAGAGAAAGGAAGAAGAAGGGGTAAGGTGTAGAGATTAAAAAACAGAACTAGTACCTGCTTGGGGTGGAGGAAATGATTACAGGCTTTAGAAATCAGTCACTAATATCTTGTACAGTTTACCACCTGGAAAGTCATGTAAAAGAGAACAAAACCTAATGCATTCCTTCCCTTAGCCAACTCCTGCTGATGACAGAAGAGCTAACACTAACAGCAGAGGAAATCCAACATCCTGTCAGCCTGAGAACATATTCAGGAAGCACAGGCCTTTTGTATCTATGGCAACGGCTGCTTTAGAATTGATTATATAGATAAAACCAATACAACTAAGGTTACTGGGGAGGAGAGGTTGCCTTCCACAATGATTTTCCAGCTGATCCTCTTAGCATGCCGAGGAGGATTGCGTAAAGTAACACTGCCCTGTTTTTCTGTCAAAAACTTGAAGATCTTATAGGAAAATATGCATTGATTTTTGTAAGATAGATTATTTTAGAAAAATAGAAGCCTGCAATTGACTTGGTCCAAAATTTCAAAAACAATTCCTTGATAGTTCACTTTCAGTTCTGTTCCCTCCTGTCTCCTCTTTCTTCTTACTCTTCCTCCTCCTCTTTCCCTCTCTCCTCTTCCTCCTCCTCCTCCTTCTTCTCTCTCTCTCTCTCTCTCTCTCTCTCTGTCTTTCTGTCTCTATGTTTCTCTCTCCTTCTCCTCCTCTTCCTCCCTTTAGAGGGACCAACTGTCCAGATTTCCCTGCAGATGAGGTTTCCGGTGATATAAGACTTTCAGTGCTACACTGAGAAGTATCTAGAACCACACGCTCATTCTCCATCTTACTACACGCACCAATAGGTATTCAGCTATGAATTTTTAATTGAAGCAGGATGCGGCAAAGATGTCTGAGCTAATGTACATGCTTAGCTATTGGGTAACTTATTATTAGACTCATCAAACCATAAAACAGAACAAAAGTAAAAACTACAACCCATCAGTAGTATTCTTGGAAGGCCACTTAGCACCTTACCCATTGCCAGTAAGTTCTATGCTGGGAGGAGGTTTATCAATGTCGCAGGAACGTCTGCTACCCACATTCTTACATCTGTCTTCATCAGCACCATCTTCCTCACAGTCAGAATCCCCATTGCAAACCAATGATTTGCTGATGCACTGACCTGGATGGGAAAGAGGGAGGAGGGAGAAACATGGGCTGGAATCACCCCAGCAATGCACTGGTAGACAAGTTTGGGTTTCAGACAAACCCTCAAATTGTCTAGAAAAGAACTGGTGATGGTTTTTGGTCTCCATTTTGAAGAATACAGAACTGATTTTCACCTTCCCCGGGTACAAATTGAAAATAGACCTGAACCCAAAAGTCCTGAGACAAACATTTTCATTGCATATTTTTGACTACCTCCTCCAATTTCCACACAATGGTACTTGCTGGTGAAATGGATTGTTGTTCTGTTTCTGAACCTTGGGTTTTTTTTGTTTGTTTGTTTTTTTGTTTTTCTGTAATTGTTAACCAAGATGGCAAGCATGTGGCTTTTCTCAGGTACTAAAGTGTAATTTTTGAAAGCAAAGAAACTGGATCAGAAGGTTGAAACTCAGTGTTTTTCAGCATCTACTCTGTAGAATACTTCCTGGTGCTGAGAAACAAATACGTATGGTCATCACCAGACTTTCCATATGCTGTGTAATCTTCTAGTGAAGACCAGGAAGACAGGATCCATTGTATGCCAGCATCCTTTTCCTGAGAGCTCAGAATTCCAAGAAAGCACTAACACAGTGGTGCTCAGCCTATGGGTCGTGACCTCTTCGGGGGACAAACAACAGGTGTCACATATCAGATATTTACATTATGATTCATAACAGTAGAAAAACACAGATATAAAATACCAATAAAATAATTTTAAAGAACTGTATTAAAGATATGCAGCATTTGAAAGGTTGAGAACCACTGCATGACTGGGTACAAGATGATCTTGGCCTTGCCTTCCTCTCCAGCACCATCCCAGACTTTTCCTTATCCTCTCTGCATATTGGATCATCTTCCTATGCCCACAGCACACTGAACCATTCACATGAATACAGGTCCAAGTTTCCTGTCATCTCAATGATACACATCTTTCTCTCTCTAGGATTTTCTCTATACCTCCTTGATGTTTCTTCAAATATCAAATTAAATATTATCCCTTTTTGAAAGCTATCTTTATCCCTTAGACTATGGAGGGCATTCTTCCTCTATTCAACGGATGCTTAGTGCCCAGAAATTTTTATAGTATAACAAGTAGCTCAGTCTACATGTCACTCAAAGCAATGCAGCAAACATCTGTTGAGAGTCTGCCTATACTTCAGGCACTTTGTGAGAAAATAAACAAAAGAAAGCTTATGTGTACAAAAGTGCAAAGAGATGTACAGGTCACCAATTTGGATCACAGAGAGTGTAAGATACACACTGAGAAGTGGTTCGTTGATTAATTCTAACACCTGAGGGATTAGCAAAAGCTTCTCAAAGCAGCTATCACCTGACTTGATTTTCAAAATAAAATAGGAGTTTTACAAGTCTTATTGAAGAACAGCTGTAGGCCTGGATGCACTCAATCCTAAATGAGATGTCTTTATCAGAGCCCTCTCCTCAAGGCTCAGAGATCTATGCAGAAGAGGAGGTGAACAATACTGTAAGAACTAGGTATGGTGAATAACTCCAGCAAATAGCATTTTCCAGGTAGAAAAAAAGAGCTGATAAACATATGTATATATGACAACATATGTATATGACAACATACATATATATGCACAAGACCCACATAAGCTCAGGACAAATGGGGTCTCAGCACTGAGAAGGGAAAAATAGACACAAGGTCCCATTCCTAATGAAGAAGCTATTTGCAATCTATACCCAATAACAAAGGGAAAATATTTTCTCCAGAGGGATGATACTGAGTATAGCAACCACACAGGGCTGGCCTCGTTCTCAGGAGAAGTTTGGCCAATACTAAAGTCATTCCATGTTTTCTTATGTGCTTTCTGTTCTTATGGTTTTATGGGATTTATCTTTATGACTTTTTTTCTTGACTTGAGTGGTTTATATTTTATTTGAGAGAGGAAGAAAGTGAAATTGGGTGAGTAGAGTTGGGGATGATCAATAAGGATTTGGAGAAGGGGAAAACATGATCAAAATATATTGTATGACATTCTTAAAAACTACTTGTAAAAGAAAAATTCTAGCACAGTAATTCTTTATCCAATAATCTGTCCCTGAAATTCCAATATGTTGTAGGTTGCCGTGGTACATGCCATTAAGCCCAGAAATCAGGAAGCAGAGACAGAGGAACCTGTACAAACACAAACACACACACACACACACACACACACACACACACATATATATATATATATATATATATATATATATATATATATATATATATATATAATGTACACACAGTTGAGACTATTAATAGCTGTAATTCAGTCAACATGCCAAAGAATACCCACACTTTTATTATCAGATTTCTCTCTTGCTTTTTGAATGGACAGTATCTACTATGTGGTTTATCTGATCATGTATTAATATACTAATAAAAATCTTGTCCATACTTGGGTTAAATTAATCTGGAAGCCAATATCAATCCAAACAAATATGTATCAAACAGGTCAACAAATGATATTTTAATTTACAGTTTGCAGGCTAAGCCCATGGAAAACAAATTACCTGAAAAACACCTAAACCGGTCCCCACAGCCTTCTTCCGATGGACAACCTAGTTCAGGTTTGCAGGATTGTGTTTCAAAAGCACTCCCCACACATGAATGGCCTCCATATTGCCCATAAACAGCAACAGAACGCCTTCGAGTCTGGACACAAAGCAGAAGACCTCATTGTAGATTCACTTTTAGTTATCTCAAGTTTTCTTGAGAAATAAAATCTGAGAATTAATTCAATCTGAAAAGCACTTTCCGAGAACATGTTTGGTGTGGTACAGGAGTAAAATCCTCAAAACTCAATGACCCTATGGGCTCAATGCAAGTTGAATTGCTGTTTATAAAGAGCTCCCAATTCTATGTTTACTTTCTATGTTGAGTGGTGAAAAACCTTCCTGGTGACTCCCTAGAAAAGGAAATACATTACAATAGAGAAGAACATTTTTGCCAGAGGTATATTGTAGGAGTTAAGTAGAAAAGAAAAAAAAAAAAAAGAAAGAAAGAAATGCATTTTGTTGGGGGAAAAGGAAGAAAATAGGCAGAAATGTTAAGATGAACTGAACTTAAGGAAACCTTAACAATCATGATAGTGTTGACTTGAGTTGGGCCTTCTAGAAAAAGAAAAGAAATGAGACATGGGAAAAAAAATAAACAGAAATGTAGTGATGTAGAGGCCAAGTTTACAAAATGACCTTGAGCAATATAAACACTATGGGATGATAACAATCTGATTTTAATCCATGATGGAGAACTGAGCTCTGTGAGGAGAAATATGTTAAAAAACAGACCTCTTGTAGAAAAGAAGAAAAATGGAATAAGTAGCCGAACTGAATGAGAAATTCATAAGTAGTCCTAAAATTCGCTTGGTCCGCATTCAGTGTGAAGCCATGTATCTATGCTTAAATGAACTGAAACTCTTCACTGTCTTCCCTCTCTGCTGGTGGACTCCTCCCGTTCTTGCCCTTGTGTTGTCTAGTTTGATGTCAACTTGCACAAGCTAGAATTACCTGAAAGGAGGGAACCTTCATTGAGAAAATGTTGCTATGATTTCCAGCTGTGGGGAATTTGGTAATTAATGATTAATGGGGAAAGAGCCCTGCTCATTTGTGCGAGTTGCTAACCCTGAGCTTGTGGGCCTGGGCTCTCTAAGAAAGCAGGCTGGGCTAGCTTTAAGAAGCAAGCCAGTAAGCAGCATCCCTCCATGGCCTCTGCATGAGCTCCTGCCTCCAGGTTCCTGCCCTGCTTGAGTTCCTGTGCTCACTGCCTTTGATAATGAACTGTTGCATGGAACTGTGAGTGAAATCAGCACCTCCCTCCCCGAGTTACTTTTGGTGTTTCACAGCAATAGCAACCCAAACTAAAATATTAACAAATTATTAACAAAAAGACACCCATCTCATTGCCAGAAAGGTCAAACCTTGAGTGACAATTAACAAGGAATAATAAGTATATAAACCAATTTTAAATTTACTCCTCCATCTTACATTGAGTTGGAAATGAGTAGGCTTGGGACAACTGGTCACCCTCTGTATTTTAGACTCTGAGTGAGTCTTTATCAAGCCTCAGCCTTGCATTGA
Source organism: Mus minutoides (assembly GCA_902729485.2). Taxonomy (NCBI): domain Eukaryota; kingdom Metazoa; phylum Chordata; class Mammalia; order Rodentia; family Muridae; genus Mus; species Mus minutoides. The sequence goes on along the minus strand of CACVCL010031680.1, from coordinate 17,207 downwards.
AGTTAAAATCACAGTTGTAAGAAATGCGACCAAGTGAAGTTTCTTAATGTTTTAGTTTCTCTTTTTAACTAATGAAGAGTTGCCAGACATGTAGCTTCTCTGTGTGCCCTTTTCTGAGTTCTGAACATAGACTGTATACTTTACACAGGTATGTTTTCACTTCTCCATGTTGCCAGCCAGGCCCTTAAAGATCACCCATTCTCTACCACATTGTTCTCAGCTCTCTGACCCTCCTACCCTTTTTCATTTTCACCTGTCTCTTTCTGAATAAAAAGCATGTTTCATCAACAGGGGTTAAACCTACTGCACAATGACCTTCATCAAAGAAAATATCGCTTGCATAAAAACACTGTCTATCTATATTTCATTTTATTTTGGTTTTTAACTTATTAAAATGACTGGTGCACTTTTTGTTTCTTTTAAATTTTTGCCTGTTTTTTCACGTGTTTCTCTCCTCTGAAATCAGTCATCATCTATTATGTTTTCTTTTTTTTTTTTTTTTTGCAATTTTTTTTCAACTTTTATTAGTTATTTTCTTCATTTACATTTCAAGTGTTATCCAGAAAGTTCCCTATATCCTCCCCCCTCCCAGCCCTGCTCCCCTACCCACCCTCTCCCACCCCTTGGCCCCGGCGTTCCCCTGTATTGGGGCATATAAAGTCTGCATAACCAAGGGGCCTCTCTTCCCATTGATGGCCAACTAGGCCATCCTCTTCTATATATGCAGCGCTACTGAGTAAGGTTTGGTTTTACAAATAAAATGATGATGGTGATGGTGATGGTGATGATGATGATGATCCTGCTTGGAGAAAGCTCAATGGTAGAGTGTGTCCAGCATGCCCAATAACCTGGGTTTGACTACAAACAAGTACTACAAGAGAAATGGGTGGAGAACGTGATGCTGAAGAAGATTCAAGACAAAAGTCGCTTTCTGTGATAGAGCTGTTATTCTACGCCTGATCTTAGTCAAAAGATCTAGACGTGATAGGTCTGTTATTTTAATAGTTTAAATATGGGGAGACAAGATAGATCAGTGTTTAGAAGCACACTTGCTGCCAAGTCTGATAATCAGAGTTTAATTCCCAAGACCTACATTGTAAAGAAAGATAACTGACTATTACAAATTTTTCTCTGACCTCTACACGTGCTGTAGGCCATACATGCCTAAACATATACATATATGCCTACACATAGGCTTATACATATACATCATATGCACAGATACAATTTTAAATATAATAAAGGTTTTAAATTGTTTACTTTTAATATATACTTTATCCAAACTGAACCATTTAAACTATTTAGCCATTCGAAAGCTCAGGAACTTTAAAACAAACATTGTATCCTAAGAAGATTATGGGAACAAATGACTCATTTCTTTGTATAAAAAAATGTTCATTAAAGTTTCACTTACAGCTTAAAAAAATGGATCTAGGACTTGGGATGTAGTGGATCATAAGTTTGAGACCGGCCTGGGCTACATCTGTCTTAAACTAAAAAAGAAAAAGAAAAGAGAAACAGAGAAAAGGAAACAACCTAAATATCAAACAATAGAAAGATGGGTAAATTGAGTAAAATGTAGCTTCATATATGTGTTACAAATTCATGCTGATACTTTGTAAACTAATACAATATAAAGCCATGGCCAACCACAAAACCTTGAATGTATAATCTCTCTTGCCTGCAAGACGTTCTAGGGTAAGGGTGGTGCAGTACCTGGGGAAGCAGCCAACCCATGTCTTGTCTAACTTGAGGCCAGGCTACAAGAGGGAGCCCACACTTGATCCTAGATGGCCAGAAACCATTCAGGAGACTGGGTAGCCCAGAGACCTAGGGTAGAACCAAGCATGACTGGCCAAAACAAACAAACAAAAAAACAAACACAATGAAGTGATTCCTAATGATGTTCTGCCATATTCCTAGATCAATGCCTTATCTAGTCACCATCAGAGATGCTTTCTCCAGCAGCTGATGGGAGCAGGAACAGAGACTCACTAATAGACATTAGGCAGAAAGTCTAAGTTGGATATCTCCATTAGGTCCCTCCCTGACCTCTCCACAAGAAGGGGGTGTGGGGAGAGAATTGTATGAGTCAGAGGGGACATAGGACTCCAGGAGAACGTGGCCCACTAAATCAACTAAATAGGCTCAAATGGGTTCACAGGGACTGAAGCTTGGGGCTTGCATGGATCTGCCCCGGGTCCTCTGCATAAATGTTATGACTGTTAATTTTTGTGGGACATCTAACAGTAAGAGGAGATGTATCTCTGATTCTTTTGCCTGTACTTGGGACTCTTCCTCCTGTTGGGTTACCTTGTCAGGTCTTATTATGTCTTATTCTGTCTGTTGGGTTCTTATCTCTTGGATGCCTGCTATTTTCTGATGGTAAATGGAGGAGGAGTGAATCTGAGGGAGAGCTGAGGTAGAGAGGGTTTGGGAGGAGAAGAGGGAAAGAAAAATGTGGTCATGATGTACTGTATGAGAAAAGCACCTATTTTCAATTTTAAATAATCACTTAAAATGGTGATAATAATATTTTAAAACTATATTTGGGGCTGGTGAGATGGCTCAGCGGGTAAGAGCACCCGACTGCTCTTCCGAAGGTGATAAGTTCAAATCCCAGCAACCACATGGTGGCTCACAACCATCCATAACGAGATCTGGCTCCCTCTTCTGGAGTGTCTGAAGACAGCTACAGTGTACTTACATATAATAAATAAAATAAATCTTTAAAAAAAAACCACTATATTTGATCTTAGCCAAAAGGCTAAAAAGCAATATATTTTAAAACTATAAGAAGTGTTGAAAATATAGCCTTGTGAATGAAATTCTCAGGAAACAATAATAAAATTAATGTTAAAATAAATAAAATAAAGACTATAAACACAGAGAGAAAGGAAGCTGGGAAGATAAATAGCAAAACAGTGGCATATTTGGTTTGGTTTTTTTTTTTGGTACAATTCTGAATGCTGTTTTCTCTCACTATACATTTCTATATTCTCATCAATGATTATTACATAGAGAAAAATACATTTTTAAAAGTATTGTACAATATCCAGGTCAAGTCTAGTGGTTTATTTTATATCACTACTTAGGAAATAAATTTAAAACATTGAAGATGGTTGATTTGCTCATACTTAGTCTCTATAAAGTTTGCTGATGTTAGAAATGGAAGGAAAAGTTGAAATTGGTGAAAAAACACAGATTCTGAGCTTTATTTTATGCTATTCCTGTCTGTTTAATAAAGGGTTACTGAGTTACCCTCAGCTTTCCTCCTGTGTTATTTAAAAGCAAGCTTTAAATTTTTTCAAGACAGATATGACATTATAACCCAGTATTGTAAACAAGTCCTGGTTTCTTCCTTGAAAAATACTAAAATAAGCATCAAGATACATTAACACTGATTAATAAACATTCAAAATTAATTTGGTTGAGGTTATACCTACACATACCAATAAGTCTAAAGTTTCATAGGCGCCTACCTGAGTTTTGGTACAGCCATTGCATTCTGACCAAGGGCCATAGGAGTCCCACTTGCAGTTGACTGGAGAGGAGGCTCTGTCACAGCATCAGATTGTCATTATGAGGTGTGGGGGGGGGGGGTGATTAGAAAGGGACACAAAAGATAAATAAGAATAGTCAAAAGTCATCAAAAGTACCTCACCATCTAACAGTAGTGATCACCTGTAACCCAGCCCCTGATGGGTAGAAGTAAGAGAATCAGAAGTTCAAGGTCATGCTCAGGTACACAAGTTTGAAGACAGCCTAGACTATATGAGATCCTGTCTTCAAAGAAATAGACAATAACAAATATATGCTTTAAAATACATTGTATACTTACATGAAAATGTCAACAGGAAGCATATTATTTTGTATAATTATTGTATATTGATTAAAAAGAAGAAATACTGTCAAAATTTTCAGAGGTATAAAAGTATCCTAAAATATATGAAAATGGGAAGAGGAGTACCTATTTTTACTATTTTACTATTATTTCTTTATTAAATATATATTTGGTGCAAAGTACTGTTACCATATTAGGCTGTAGAAATAATGAGGTAAGCTGTTGACTATTGATGAAAAGATAGAAACACATAAATTTATAATTATCATATACTATATCTAATATGATAAATTCTGTAACAGTGTTTGTGCTGGCTAGTTTCACATATACTCTCACAGCTGGAGTTATCAGAGAGGAGGGAGCCACAATTGAGAAAATATGTCCATAAATGGGTCAGGCTGTAGTCAACCCTGAAGAGCATTTTCTTAATTAATGATTGATGGGGGAGACCAGCCTATGGTGGATGGTGCAGTTCCTGGATAGGTGGTCCTGACTTTTATAAGAAAGTAGGTTGGATAAGCCATTAGGAGCAAGCCAGTAAGTAGCACTAATCCCTGATCTCTGGATCAGCTCCTGCCTCTAGGTTCCTGCCCCCCTTGAGTTTTTGTCCTAACTCCCTTTGGTGTAGAACCGTGATGGGGAGGGAGCATAAGCCAAAAAGAACCCCTTCCCTCTCCATGTCACCTTGGTCATATTTCATCACAGCAATAATAACCCTAAGACATGAAATTCATTATGAGAATATAAATACAGGAGTGGTCAGAGTTAAGAGGACAGGTGAGAATATTTAAGAAGAAAGAATTGTGCCTTTGAAGAATCCCAGTAATAGTTTGAAGAGCGATCCAGAAACTTGACAGACAATTTATAAGACCCTGTGAGTGGTTGAAAAACAAAAACAAAGCAAATCAAAATAAAACAAACAATCTAGCAAAGGCTATAATACAATAATTTGTATTGAAATGCCGTCCATATTCACTTGAGCCCCTTCTCAAGTACACACACATGTGGGCAAATCGAGCCTAATCAATGCCACTCACTCCAAGTATGTGATAGTATGTGTGGGTGATAGAGCTGCTTTCATGTGATGCTAAGCCCTGGCTGTGAGAGAGACAGTTGGGTTAAGGATGACTTGTGAAGAGATCATGGAGCCTGCATTCTTGATTCGTGGACTCTTAGCACATTATTAGGTTGAGAGACTTCTTGGGTTAAGCTAATTCTTGAATCTTAAAGCTGAAAGATCACCCTAAAAGTAATGAATCCCATCCTGTGGTGTGCAGTGAATGAAACTTAGTAAATGAAACTTAGTAACCTGCTTACACATAGCAATAGTGAGTCAAATGCCTAAATGTTTTGACCCTTAGACAAAAGGCTTGAATTTACTGTTGCTTGCCTACCTGTGCCCCAGGGGCAAACAGAGGTCTTCCCCTAAAATAGGAGCTTATTATGGGCACTATATAACCTTCCCTCCTGTCTCCTTCATTACCCTGCCCAGAAGGAACCATCAAACACTCCCATGTTGGCCTCAGGACCATGGTCGCCAGTAGACTTGACATGCTACCTGGTTCCTGGCACCAGTCCTGATACTTGTTCCCAACAGTCCCATCAAGGGAAATGGCCTGCTCCCATAAATCCAATAGTGAAAATAAACAAGCATAAGTTGTTATATTGGGTAAATGATAGTGGCTTTTATTCAGCCTTCAGGAACCAATAAAACTATTTTCATTAAATTAAAAGTAAATACCTTTGACCTTTAAAACCCAGATAATGTTTAACAAGGACTAAATTTAAAGACAAATATCAGTCTGCGACTGCTGTAGCTCTCTGATTGAAAGTAAAATCCTGCAACCAGAACAAAAACCATGAGGAATTTTTGTCCATGTTTCTTCTTTAAAGGAAAAAATTAAACAAGAATAAAGCATAATTATTATACTTTCTGAAAACAAGGAAAGATAAGGTGCATAAACACATCTAATCTGCTTATAAGAGTTAAACTATTCTATAGAGTGTACTACTTTTTTACATATTTTAAATTTCCATAAAAATACAAAATATTCTTACCTAGAGAAGACTTGAAACTCTGCTATAAATCCCACCAAAATTAATAAGCTTGTTGCCTAGGAGAGAAGACAATGAAATATTACTTTAGCTTTCATTTATGTAATGAGTAACAAATAAATACTTGCACTTAAGTGTGGATTTGCGGGTTGGGAGATGAGAGGAAGAGCCATATAAAAGATAAAGACTTTACTTTTTGAGATTCTGTTTTAAATAGAAGCTTAAAGGTTCTTCAGTAAGAAAAAAAATTAAAAATAGAACTACCATATGATCCCGCAATCCCCACTACTGGCTATGTATCCCAATGAAGTGAAATAAGAACGCCAAAAAAGTTCTCTTCACACCCATATTTATTGCCGGATTAGTCACCATAGCTAAGGCAAGAAATCTAACAGTGTTCATCATTAGATGAAAGAATTAAGAAAGGGTTAGTAAGAGGAGACAAGGAATGTAGCTCACTGATGCTTCCCTAATTTGTGTAAGACTGTATTTATCCCCCAGTTTGAGAGAGCCTGGATGGTGAGGAGAAAACACACACAATGGAATACCCTTAAGCCTTAAAAAAGAAAAGCTTTCTGCTTGCAACAACACATATGTACTTAGAAGTTAGTGGGTTATACATATGAACTCAGAAGGTTTGTGTTAAATAAGCCAAGCACAGAAGGAGAAAGACCACAGGACAAAACCCATTTGTAAATGTTATCAAACAATGTTGAACTCACAAAAAGAAGAGTGGACAAGAGTGACTGTAGGGTCAACCGTGCAACCCCTACACCCAAGGCTCAGGGAGCATGGTAGAAGAGGTGGCAGAACGATGAAAGAGGAATAAGACACCTGCTGTAAGATGGGTGTCTACCTGAGAAATCTCAAAACTATGATTGGCTAAATAAGCTCAACGTGCTAGCATGGCTGGGGGAATCTCAGAAGACTCTAATTCTAGATGAGGCACCACAGACCATTGATGGCTGCTGAGCAAAAGAGAGTCAGTTTTCTATAAAAATATAATCTCATGAGTCATCCAATCCCAAGTAGTCAGTACTAGATACATGTATATAAAAGGAACACTAAATAGACTCAGCAGGTTTTATTATTTTTTTTTTGTTTTGTTTTGTTTTTGTTTTTCAAGACAGGGTTTCTCTGTATAGCCCTGGCTTTCCTGGAACTCATTTTGTAGACCAAGCTGGCCTCGAACTCAGTAATCCGCCTGCCTCTGCCTCCCGAGTGTTAGTGAGTGTGTGTGTGTGTGTGTGTGTGTGTGTGTGTGTGTGTGTGTGTGTGTGTGTGTGGCTGCGGTCGGGGGTAGGTGAGTGACATGCTACCCCGGGCAGACTTGAAGATAAAAAAGGGACAGAGACAAACAGATTCTATGAATAAAACAATATCAGAAAGACGGTTCGCAGGGGATCCTGGATTGCATAAATTGAGAACGGGGACTAAGCGTCAGCATTTATTCACTGATTTCTTCTGACCACAGATGTCATGTGACCAGCTGCAGTAGCCTTAATGTCCCCCCACAAAAGATTGCAGTGTGCACAGGGAGCTAAAATAAACCCTTCCTTCCTGAAGTCATTTTTGTCAGGGTGCTTTTAAACAGAAAACAGAGTCCCTAAAATGGGAGCTTTTTGTTTTCCTGCCCTTTAGAAAGAGAATAATACACACGGAAAAATGGAACAGTCTTGTGCACAAGTTAACTATAAATAATCAATTTAGAATTCGACACATTGAAAAATAGGGAATGAACTGTGTCCATGTCCTTCACCTTGGACCTACAAGCACCTTCAGTTCTTTTCTCTTGTGCTTCACCCAAAAATGAACACTAGCTCGCCTGGCTCCGCTTTATAATCTAACTGATGGGCCAGTCCCTGATTTCACTGATTCTAAACTGAACTCAGATCTAGGAGGACAGACAACACCACTGCCCTATAACTAGCTCAGAAAGACATTCCTTGGCTCTGAATCCTTCTTTAACAGCCCAGCCCCAAATCACGCCCTATTCATGTGACACTGAGAGAATCAAGGCAGACATCTGGAGCCATTCTCCTGAGTTTAGCTGCCATGGATGGAGAAGGAGGTCAAACATCATTCCTCCTTAAAACACCAGACATGGAGATCACTTCTGCTATTTGATAGCTCCAGGCTTCCGCATGTCTCTCTTGTTGGAAATATATCACTAAAGCATGCCTTCCAGGTTTGCTTGAAAAATTGTAAACACCGTGTGCTTTTAAAGACAAGCAAAAACTGTGCATCTTGGAATGGAACCATTGCTTAATCTGTTGGCATTGGATGAGCCAATTAAAAGCAGGGGGGGGGATTGTATTTATTGTTACATTAAAAATGTCATAAATCAATGACATGAAACACATTTTAAACATAAAACAATTATTAAGATGTGTCATCTTAAAATAAGGAAGGAAATTGATTGACACTTAATACAAGTATTAGAAAAAACAGGTTAGCTAGGTGACTTCTTTTTGGAGTAACAAGGATTCTAAATTGTCAAATGAAACTACAAGGCATAGTAAGATAAATTTCAAATTAGACTGTAAATCTAAATTTGTAGACTTCTTTGTTGTTGTAAAATTGTATCCTTCAGTGCATCAACTTGGCAGTTTACATTCAACATTTAACTACTTCATTCAAAGGTTACTGAAAATCTACATCTGGGTCCTTCTCCAACCTCACTAGTGAGTATGGGTTCTGGACAGGTGGACAGCACATTAACTGTGGGGCAATCCACATCCCCCAGGATGCTAATGCAACATGTTTGTTTTTAAATATTAAATCTGGCTCATTCGGTAAGGCACCTGCTGTGCACGCATAAGGATCTGAGTTTGTTCCCCAACATCTGTAAGAGGCAGACAGATCCTTGTGCTCACAGATAAGCACTTGGAAAACCAGGAATATTAAATACACATGGTTGTCTCTGCAAAGAGAGAGAGATGTGTATAACCTGCTTTCTGCTCAGCAGGCTGGGGATGAATGTAGTTAGTATTCATTAACCTGGTGACCTCTGCTCTATCTGGATGGCCAGGTGGAACTGGATCCTTCTGACCCTTAATCTCAGTTAATCTACAGCACTATCCTCCCCCAAGGGTCTTATCCCAAGTGAGTCAACTTGAGCCTGCTTACTTATTAAATACATAGAACCTATCTTTATGGAAGATCCCACTTGGACTTCACCAAAATTTACATGTAATCATGTCTTGAGTACATGGGACTGGGTTAGCATCAGGATACTTTTTCCAGATTGTGCTGTGCTTAAATATGCCTAAAATAAACTACCCGGTGTCAGACTTTCAAAGTTTTTCAAACCAACAGCAGCTAACTGAGTTGTATTAAACCAAATTTCCTTCTTGCCTCCCGTGGTGTGATACTCTAATGGCTGTGATACTCTGCGGTGCTGGTAGAAACTGCCTCCAAACCCCTGCACATACATACAAGCATCCACATAAAAAGCCAAGCACAGCAGTATGTACCTATGAGCCCAGTACTGGAGATGCAGACACAGGAGGATATAACAAGACTAGCCATGCAGGCGAGTGCCAGCTCCAGTGAGAAACCTTATCTCAAAAAGAAAAGGAAGAAAAGGAGAAGAAAAAAGGACCAGCAATTGAGGAGGATATGACTGGCTTGCACACATCCCTATAAACACACAAATAATAATAGCAATTCCAGCTTGTTTTTCCATCTTAAAATATCATCCTGTAACAAAGATTTCTGCCCTTGGTTGTTCATTGCATAGTAACTTTTAAATAAATATATATTCAATTGTTTTATGATGGTTTAATATGTATATCAATAAACCCATAGCTGCACTACATGTTCTTATATTTCTGCCCTCACAGCCCTGACCCTTTTACATGAGATTTTGAATTATAACTTTCCAAAGCTACAGATTCCGTTGTTGATAAAAACTCTTCTATAACCTAATCAGGACCTTGCTGCATGGCCCAAAATGAGAATTAACAAATGATCAAACTGGATACAGCTTATGCCTTAGAAGTAACACGGGTGCCGTTGTGTTCCTGTATTGCTTTCTTGGGATTTCCATAAACACTGCCTTCAGTTCCTTTGTCCCAACCTTCTCAGACTATAACTGCAAAGAAAGAAAGATCCACTCACTTTGGCTGATCTATTGAAATTTTACTCATATAAGGATTATTTTTCAAGTCACTCATAGACCTTTTACCTCCACGTTTCCCACATCTTGCTCTACATTTGATTTCTTTCAGTTAAGTGGGTTCTTCCCCTTTGTGATGTCTTCAACTATATAAGCTATACATTATTATCTTACCTGCATGCTTGGAAACACTCAGGACAGAAGAGAACAAGAAAATTTCATCTGTAAAGACAGGCAGGCTCTTGTCTCCCCCACAGCCTGTTCTGCTCTGAATTCTTTTTCTGCTCACTTATAAAGCCAGCTGTACTGAGTCTTCACCAGACTCTCCAGGGACACAGAAAGCCTGACTCTGTACTTGACTTGTGCCTTGAAGCCAGATGCATCATATCATTTACACAGACCTTTGCTACAATCAGCTGGGACCATTTGGAAATCACAGATATGTTTCTGGGAAGTGCATCTGTTAATTAGGAAAGACAGTAAATGTCTTCAGTTCATCATTTAAATGATTTCCAACCAAAGGAGACTCTGTAACGTAAGGGCTAAACCTCTTTACTACTTTAATCTACTAAAGTGAGTGCATGTTTTCATGATTCTCNACCTTTGCTACAATCAGCTGGGACCATTTGGAAATCACAGATATGTTTCTGGGAAGTGCATCTGTTAATTAGGAAAGACAGTAAATGTCTTCAGTTCATCATTTAAATGATTTCCAACCAAAGGAGACTCTGTAACGTAAGGGCTAAACCTCTTTACTACTTTAATCTACTAAAGTGAGTGCATGTTTTCATGATTCTCTTAACAGATATTATAAAGCAGGTTTTGAGATTGCTTTGTGAAAGGAGAGTTCTTGATGCATTTTCTGTTTTTATAACAAAGTCCTTGAGATTCAGATCTTTAAAATATAAAATTGTATTTGTCTCATAATTCTGAAAACTAGGAAATTCAAGAGCATGGTGGCAGTATCCACATGATATCTACAAGAGTTTGTCTTTAAGCATCCTGACACAGGGTATCACTTGGAGAGACATCATAAGTGTGGTAGCAAAAGTCCCTCTTCGGTCATTTATATACCACTAGTGCTAATAGGAGCCCCACTCTCATGATTTCATCTATTGATAAGAAGCCCTTCCTCAAAATACCACTAATGTACAATGGGTACTAAATTTTGGAGGATGAGTTTAAGCCGGAGTAGATCTGGATGTAGCTCCATCTGTGAAAAGTAATTTCTAGCTGGGCGGTGATGGTGCACACCTTTAATCCCAGAATTTGGGAGGCGGAGGAAAGTGGATTTCTGAGTTCAAGGCCAGCCTGATCTACAAAGTGAGTTCCAGGACAGCCCAGGGCTATACAGAGAAACCCTGTCTTGAAAAAACAAAAAACAAAAAAATAAAATAAATAAAATAGAGAAGTAAATTCTCTGTTCAAGAATGGATTTTTTTTTTCTGGAAACAAAATGGAGCTTAACATTTATAATGCCACATTCATTTTGTTTTTCTTTGACTTTCACAGATTAATGGCATAAAGTGTTTAGGGGCTACAGCCTGCATGTGAAGTCAAAGGAATCTGTTCTCCCCTTCCACCATGTGAGTTCTGAGAACCAAACTCCAGTTTTCACGCTTGGTAGAAAGCACCTTTGCCTACTGAGCCATCTTGATGGCCTGTTTTCAGTTTTCTTTGTTCTAAGTTATTTTATTTCATGTGCTTGAGTGTTAGCAGGCATGTATGCATGGGTACCATCCCTCTGCGTGCCTGGGGTCCTCAAAGGCCAAAGGAGGGCCTTAGGTCCCCTGGAACCGGAGTTATGCATAGTTTTAAGTCACCACGTGGATTCTGGGAACTGAACCTGGATCCTCTGCAGGAGCAGCAAGTGTTCTTAACTGCTGAGCCATAATCCCTCCAGCTCTGATTCAGCTTTTTAAACAAGCAGACTCATAAAGAAGCAGACTGTGTCACCAAAGTCTCAGGGTGTGATGTAGAACTAAAATCTTCCTTTGTTATGGTCCTGGAGGGAGCAGGAATATCTTAATCTCTGGCAGCCCTGAGACAGAAGAGAAGAAAAGGGAAATGTTACCTTTCAGAGTTAGGACTCAGAAGGGCAGACACACCTAACAGAACCATGACTTTAGCAGATACACAGAAGGTAGAATTCTCTGAAGGAAAACTCATTATCTCATTGAAGGGAAAAACATTCCTCTAAGCTTAAAAGCCTGGTGTTAGGTGAATCTAAGCCATGTGACTGATCAGCCCAACTGGAGTGTTAGGTCTCCACCCGGGCCACAGAGTCCACTCTCTGGACAAGAAGGAAATAATGTTTCCTTGATTGACCTTTAATGCTACAATGTCACAAGGGTGTTTATCTGTTTGGAATGCCAATGGGGAAACCATTAGGATAAGAGCTTTCAATATAGATTCGATCTGTACTTCTGGCAGTTTGGCTGCCAGCATAAGCTTTGTGGACCTTTCCAAAGGGTCAGTTGGGAACCAGTGCCCGGAAAGCGCTTTAGGAAGAATGGAAACTGGATCTGGATGAGTCAAACGGGGGTCATGTGTACAGGAGAGGAACTGGAAGCATAAATTGGAATTTTTCAGTTAAAAAAAAAAGCCTTTAAAAGATAGACAAAAAGTCTAAAAAGATTCTCAGAACGTAGCGATTAAGCAGGATTTCAAGTCTGACTCCAAGAAATGACGGAATTGACAGCAAGCTAATGAGGACTGAAATCGCGATTCAAGGAGGAAGAAGTAACCCTGAAGAGCTACATTGGTGCTCAGGGAAAGCACCCAGCATATTCCCGCAAGTAGGGGTGTCTTCAGGAAGACCGAGGTCACCCCACTTATGTAAGTGGAGCCATCGGTGTGAAAAAACACAGCTAGAGTCGTGGAATCCTCTGGCAACTGATTTTTTTTAATTAACAATATTTTTTTATTTTTTTATTAGATATTTTCTTTATTTACATTTCAAATAGTATCCCCTTTCCTGGTTTCCCCTCTGAAAACTCCCTATCCCCTCCCCCTGGTCCCCAACCCACCCACTCCTCCTTCCTGGCCCTGGCATTCCCCTTTACTGGGACATAGAAACTTCCCAAGATCAGGGGCCTCTCCTCCCATTGATGGAGACTAGGCCTTCTCTGCTACATATGCAGCTAGAGCTATGAGTCCCACCACGTGTTTTCGTTGGTTGGTGGTTTAGTCCCAGGGAGCTCTGGGGGTACTGGTTAGTTCATATTATTTTCCCTGCTATGGTGCTGCAAACCCCTTCAGCTCCTTGGGTTCTTTCTCTAGCTCCCTCATTGGGGACCCTGTGCTCAGTCCAATGGATGACTGTGAACATCCACTTCTGTATTAGTCACACACTGGCAGAGCCTCTCAGAAGACATATCAGCTTCCTGTCAGCAAGCTCTTGTTGGCTTCCACAATAGTGTCTGGGTTTGGTGGTTGTTTATGGGATGGATCTCCAGGTGGGGAAGTCTATGAATGGTCATTCCTTCAGTCTCTGTTCCACACTTTGTCTCTGTAACTCCTTCCATGGGTATTTTGTTGCCCCTTCGAAGAAGAATCAAAGTATCACACTTTGGTCTTCCTTCTTTTTGAGTTTCCTGTGTTTTGCAAATTGTATCTTGGGTATTCTTAGCTTTGGGGCATCTGCTGTCACCTGAATTTTTGATCTTAGCCATTCTGACTTGTGTGAGGTAGAATCTCAGGGTTGTTTTGATTTGCATTTCCCTGATGACTAAGGATGTTAAACATTTCTTTAGGTGCTTCTCAGCCATTTGGTATTCCTCAGTTGAGAATTCTTTGTTTAGCTCTGTACCCCATTTTTAATAGGAATATTTGTTTCTCTGGAGGCTAACTTACTGAGTTCTTTGTATATATTGGATATTAGCCCTCTATCAGATGTGGGCTTGGAAACAACCAATCTGTTGGTTGTCTTTTTGTCTTGTTGTCCTTTCTGGCAACTGATCTTAATGAAGCATAAAACATAAGAAACATCCCATTTTGGGAGCAAGAAATTAAAAAAAAAAAAACACCAAAAAAAATCAAGATTATATAAATAAGTAAACAGAAAGAAGCAATGTTGTTAAGGCAGTTGGAGGATCTTCAAGATAAGACCAGTTGATAATGAGAAATGGAAGTCAGAGGTAAGAGATACTAAGAGACACCACACCATCCCATAACGGCACCCTTGTTGAAAAACTTAAAGAAGCATTTTCCAATGTTTTTTCCCCCACAGGTTCTAGTACTACAAGACACTTCCAGAAAGAAAAGAAAAGAAAAGAAAAGAAAAGAAAAGAAAAGAAAAGGAAAGGAAAGGAAAGGAAAGGAAAGGAAAGGAAAGAAAAGAAAAGAAAAGAAAAGAAAAGAAAAGAAAAGAAAAGAAAAGAAAAAATGCTTTGGCCTAATAGGAGTACATGTGTATATAAAATTAAGTTGGGTTGGAACGCTTCCAAGATCCAGAGTTTATGGGCCTGGTGATGTCTGACTTTCTTCTCTAAGGAAGAAGCATTCTCGTGTGGAATGGAAAATGGCCAGCAGCATCCTTGGCCTTGTAGGGATGCCAGTAGGTCCTGCACTGGTCATGGCAGTCAAAACGTCTCCTGGTGCCCAATGTCCCATGGGGCAAACTGCCCATCACATCCCTGGACTGAGATCACTGCTGCACCATCTTTTCCAGGAAACCACCCAGGTTCATAGTCTCTGTGCATTGTAAAGTGCTCTGAAAGTCTTGCAGAGAGCAATACTTGGATTGAACCTCTTTAACCCAGACTTCCCAAGTTCATTTGACATCCCCCACACTCACGTTTGTAACCAGGTTAGGGTGTGAGCAATTTTGGTAAATAGCATCTGAACCAAAATGAATCCATGAAAGGGGAAAGGAGGTTTCTGCCTACCAGGGAGCAGAAGCAGTCAGCAAGAGCACAGCCCTTATCATCTCTGTCACCCAGCAGACCATACCCATGTCTCATCACTTCCCTGGGATCTGACCACACCCACTATTCCCGGGAAACTTTTAGGCCACTCGTGATATCAGGACACTGTTGTGTTTTACCACAAGTATCTACATGGACCCAGTACACGCATCCCTGCTTGTGTGAGTGGGTGTGTTCTACTTGAAGAATAATAGTTTTGTAAGCCTATTTAGTTTACTAATCATTTTATTGAATAGGGGACAAAACTGGAACAATTCAATAACAGTAGATCCAGCCGCCTTTGGGAGTTGGGGGAGAAGAAACATCCCTGGGAAGAGTAAAGCCTCCTTTTTCTCTTTAGCAGGGAGACTGAAGGGTCAGAACTGAGCTTGCCAGGAAGTGGAGCAAAGAAGCAATAGCATCCTCTAGTGGCACGAGGCTCCAGGCCCTACAGAAAAGCATCAGCAACTGGCTCTCACTTTAAACCACTTAGGAGCCAGGGAGGGTCTTCCTAAGCTCCCAGGCAGGAGCTTGTTAAGCTAATAAGTACTCCAGGTGGTACCTCTTCTCCATCACTGTGTGAATAGCTTGAGAATGAAAAATGGCTGCCAGACGATGGTTTATCCAAAGGAAGGTTTCAGCAAAATGATGTTGTTAAGCACTTTATCATGCACCTAGTGAGATGTCGTGCATCCTTGCAGATAACAGAGCACTAAACACGGATTCATATGCTAAGGAAGCTCAAAAGACAGTTCTCCTAACATCCCGTTTTGCATGAGAAGTTTAGATATTTGAAAAATACTTAGAGGACTCTTCCCTTCCCTCTGGACAGAAGTGCACACTAGACATGCCTTTGCCCTGGCTGCCCCAATGGCTGCAGATGGCAAATGTCAGATTAGAATCAGGAGGTAATATTTTTGTCGATATGGTCTCCAAGAGTAGCTGACACTTACTGAATAGAAAATAAGGTCTGGATTTGTCTGTGTCTCTGAACACTGCAGGAATTTCATTGCTGCTGTTACTGTCTGTAGTACTTATTATGGCAGTTGCCTGCAAGCCCGAGATACATTCTTTTGGTTTAAACTGGAATTAAGTGAAACAGCTCTGAAAAGGAGGCAAACTGCCCAGGTGCCTGTGGTTCTTGAAGGACACTCTATATAAAGTCAAGTAGGTCACGTGCCAGAGGACACATTTCTTTGTTTCATGTATACTAAAAAGTATGGTGGCTCCCAGCCAGAACACCCCCGCCGCGCCATCTTTCCTCTGAGCCCAGCGGACACAGCTAGGGACACCCCAGGACTTTAAGATCGCATTGGGGTTACGCGTGAGTGCAGAGGTGGTTTTGGGAGCAGCGGGTCAGCAGTTCCCCCCCACGGGCAGGAACTGAGAACTCCACCCCACCGGAGGCTGGGCTTCTCCCAGCCAGAACACCCGCACTGCGCCATTTTTTCTCTGAGCCCAGCGGACACAGCTAGGGACACCCCAGGACTTTAAGATCGCATTGGGGCTACGCTTGAGTGCAGAGGTGGTTTTGGGAGCAGCGGGTCAGCAGTTCCCCCCACGGGCAGGATCCGAGAACTCCGCCCCACCGGAGGCTGGGCCTCTCCCAGCCAGAACACCCGCGCTGCCGCGCCATCTTTCCTCTGAGCCCAGCGGACACAGCTAGGGACACGCCAGGACTTTAAGATCACATCGGGGTTACGCGTGAGTGCAGTGCAGAGGTGGTTTTGGGAGCAGCGGGTCTGCAGTTGCCCCCACAGGCAGGATCCGAAAACTCCACCCCACTGGAGGCTGGGCCTCTCCCAGCCAGAGCACCCGCCACCCCGCCATCTTTCCTCTGAGCCCAGCAACTCCAGGACTTTAAGACCACATCAGGAGCTCAGGGCCCGGACCTCAGGCTCGGTGCACTCTATAGGCTCTTTCGGGACTCCCCAAGCTATCTCTGGAAGTGAGGTGAGCAGGGGAACACAGCCTCTGTTCCGGCCCAATCTCGTGGAACTTGAGAAATCAGCCAGGAGATTGATAAAGGCCCAGGGCAGAACAGCAGGTCCTTTCTGGTCTGCACCAACGCCAGGTCTCCTGGGACAGAGATGGCAGGAGGAAAGCGCAAGAACAGAAGCAACAGAATCCAAGGGTACTTGGCATCACCAGACCCAAACTCACCCACCACATCAAGTCCTAGATACAACAGCACACCAGAAAAGCAGGACATGGATATAAAATCACTGGTCATGATGATGATGGAGGACTATAAGAAGGAAATACAGGAAAACAAAGATAA
>CACVCL010031675.1:0-27505 GCA_902729485.2 Mus minutoides | reverse complement strand
GCATGCACACACATACACAGGCATGCACACACATACACAGGCATGCACACACATACATCAGCATGCACATACTATTGATAAAATTACAATTTTAAAGAGTTACACAGTAAACTTACACAGTCCTTACAACATTTATCCATACAGTAGCCCTATGGAGTGTGTGTTATATTCTGCCCTTTACAGGTTAGACAACTGAGGCTCAAACATCCAGCAATTAAACAGAGGATCTGAGATGCCAACCAGACCCTCGGGCACAAAGCCTGGGCCTCTGACCAACTACATCATCCACAAAGCCTTTTTCTTTCTTCCTCATATAACACATCCTGACCACAGTTTCCCCTCCCTCTACTCCTCCCAGCCCCACCTGAACCTCTCCTCTCCTCTCCTCTCCTCTCCTCTCCTCTCCTCTCCTCTCACCGCTCCTCCATTTCCCTTTAAAACCGAGCAGGCTTCCCAGGGATTTCAACCAAACGTGGCATAAGAAGCTTCAGTAAGACTAGGCACAACCCCTCACATCAGGGCTGGGAGAAGCAACCCAGTAGGATGAAAAGGGTCCCAAGAGCCGGTGAAAGAGTCAGAAACAACTTCATTCCCAATGTTAGGAGTCCCACAGAACCACCAGGCCAACAACCATAACATCTGTGCAGAGGACTTAAGAATAGACCCATGCGAGCTTCCTGATTGTTGGTTCAGTCCCTGTGAGCCCCTGTGAGCCCTGCTTAGTTGATTTTGGGGGCCATACTCTCCTGATGTCCTTGAGCCTTCTGGCTCCCAGGATTCTTCCTCCCCATCTTCTGCAGGGATCCTTGAGCTCCAAGGGGAAAGACCCAATGGAGATCTCCAATTTGGGTGTTCTCTCCACCTAACGTTTTACTGTAGTCTCTGCGTCTGCTCCCATCAGCAGCAGGAAGAAGCCTCTGATAGCTGGGATAAGCAGCAATCTGGGAGAATATAAGGATATCATTAGGAATCACTTTATTGATTTTTTGTTTGTTTGTTTCTATCCTAGGTCTGTGAGCGCTCCAGCCTCTGGTTCCAAGTCATCCAGGCAGTGTTGGGCACGGGTTCCCTCTCATTGTCTGGACCTCAGATTAGACCAGTCATTGGTTGGCCACACTACAAAGCCTTTTAACCTTTGAAATTCTCACTGATATTTTTTTTAACGGCAGTAAAATAAGTGTTATACATACTAAATGATCAAACAAAATGCTTACCCTCCCACACCACCATGGGTTTAAATATTTTTAAGATCTTTCTTCCTTTACTTGGAATTGAAGAATTTCGGCAGTAATAAACTACAAGGAATAGAGAAACCAGAAACATTCCCAGGGCAAAGGACCTCAGCCTGAACACCCTTATCTCTTCGTATCCCTCCCTAGAAAGAGAGAAACATAAGCCTGGGTTGCCCTCTAGTGGCTATGATAATAATTACAGCCAACACCTTTGTCTCAGTGAATGGCTACTTTCTACAGGTGAAGGCACCAGACCCTGAGAATCCAAGGCTCTGCCCACAGTTGGAGTTGAGGTCAGACACTGTGGCCAACGGCTAAACCACACCCCACCACTGACAGGTGTCAGAATCAGATCTCATGGATGCATAGCTCCGATGATAGTCATTACATATCATGGTCAAAGTCCTCACTTTGATTCCCAGCATCAGATAAAACCAGGCACGGTCACACAAGCCTAAATAATTCCAGCACTAGGGAAGTAAAGGCAGGAAGATCAGAAGTTCAAGGTTATCTTCAAGTACATAGTGAGTTAGAGGCCAGCCTGGGCTACATGAAACTCTTTATACAGGGGCAAGTCACTTCTATCCTCAATAAGAACCCCCAACCCTCCACAGACACACACCTGACTTCTTCTTTGGACTTAAGAAACTCGGTGTAAGTCCCAGAACAAGACAAGGTATTTCCGTGAAATATCAGATTTGGAGGAAGCCACCTTCCAACAGACACCAAAACAGCACAGAAACCCTGTAGGGCCATCAGATGACAAGATCTGTCTTGTGTCCTGAGATGTCAGATGGCATGCAAGCCTGGAACTGGGGAGGCTCCTCACAGTTCCATCAGGTCTGAGAGTCGAGGCAGTGTGGAGTCACGGGCAGTCCCTCTCCAGTGAAGGCAGCCAGCCAGGCCTCCTCTCCGCCATTCTTACTTCAGAAGCTAGCTGAACCAGTGTGGCCCTCCCCCAGCCCCCAAGGCCAGAGCGCATTAGCAGCCTGCAGGCTGTCAGGAGTAGTTGCAGATGCCCCATTTATATTCCTAAGTAGAGGACTTGTTAATATGAAGCCTGCCTCTGGGGAGATGGGAATGTGCGGGGTGAGAGATGACAAATCGCAGCCCAGCGGCCAGGCTGAGAGCACTAATACCCACTTACATCTTACTCATTAGCCCTCACTGGCCAGCGAGCCTTGGCTACCATGGAGGCTAAGGGCTGGCCTCCAAGATCCCCTTTTGGCTCTGAGAAACTCAGGCACTGGTGGTGGGTAGCAGGGTGACCTCTTCTGCCAGCAGGTCACTAAAAGGCCCATGCAACAGATAACCAAAGTCCCAGCTCAGCCCCACAAAGTAGACAAGAGTGAGTCCCAAACCAGACCTCATTCCTTGGGACACAACTCATGCCACCCCCCCCACCACCCCTCACCTCCGAATCTCAGATGAAAGAATTAAAGGTTGGAACACCTCCAGTTCATTTTGGCCACACCTAACCTCCACATGGAAAGGATCTGTCAGACATTGGATTACGACAGTGACAAGATACCTCACTCCCCTACCCACACCCCTAAGTTCACACACAACCACACAGCACATCCTGCAGGCAAGGCAGGCCCTGGGCTGGGCTGCCTGGACAGTACTTCCTCGCGTGGCTAGAGCCTGGTCCCCAACAGAGCAAGTGTGCAGCTTGAGTAATGGCGGGCACAGATCCACCCGAATCCTGATAAGGGAGAATAATAACTTGTCAAAGATATATATGATATGTGTTTGCTTTCCCGACGGAATATCTATGGGGCTAATTCATCAAGCCGGCGGGCTGGCTGGAGACCCAGGGAGGAAAGCCAGGAGGGAGAAGCACGTGATCGCTAGTGCCCCAGTAGAAGGCTGGGAACCCGGACAGCCTGCGTGGGCCACTGGAAGCTCACCAGGGCCCTGGCAAGCCCTGAAACTAACTGTCTTGGGATTCACCTGACGGTGTCCGAGTGAAGCCCTCGTTTGGGGACCTGGAAGGTGAGCAGATAGAGTGACCCCCTTCCTGGAAGAGAATCAGCCAGACCTCTGTCTCCTCCCACTGCCTTGGCCCTACCCCCTGTACTCTGAAAGATAGCGTGACAGGAGTATATTCCAAGAATGCTAAAGTGAAGGAAAAAAGAAAAGTAAAAAGTAGAAAAGAAAAGTAAAGAAAAGAAAAGAAAAGAAAGAAAAGAAAAGAAAAGAAAAAGAAAAGAGATATAAGCTTAAAAATAAAGGAAAGCCCATCCACCCACCGGAAGTACTTGACTCACAGAGGATCCCACCTGCTGCCGACCCTTGAGCACCCAGAGCCAGGGACCCATCTCCAGGCAGGAACACCAACACCCAGCACATCAAAGGGAACTGCCCCTGGAGTTTTGGCCCTCAGCTTGCCCGGCCCAGCCCCCAGCCCCCACGCACCTGATCATCTGTCTAGTCTGTTTCTCCCCAGTTATTCCACCATTTCAGAGTGACGGTCGTCATTCCTTCAACACTGGGTGAAGGCCCTGTCAAACACCAGACCTTGGCACTGTGTGCATGCTAGAAAGCAGAGACGAAAGGCCACCATTACTGGGCTCATGGAACGTGGAGAGACTTCCCCAGGTAGCATCAGCTCACCCCTGCCCTGCCTCCCTAAGGCCCAGCAACTGAAGAGTTAACGCCTGGCACTGTTCAGAAGGTCTCTAGGACCCTGACCAGCTCATGCGGGTTTCCATCCCATTAGTCAGAGCTGATACCATTCTGTTGTTAAATATTTTGACTCTCACCTGGGTAGCACATCTGTAAGCCTATCCTATGGGGATTCTGTGAGCTTTACTCTGTAAGAAATTCTGTTGGCTCTCTCCCCCCTCCCTCCTCCTCCCTCCTCTCTTTCTCTTCATTCTTTTCTTTCCTTCTCTTCTTTCTTTTTTCTTTCTCTCCTGCCTCCCTCCTCCCTCTTCCCCTCCCTCTTCTCTGTCTTGTTTCATTCTTTTCTTTCCTTTTCTTCTTCCTTCTTTCTCTCCCTCCTCCCTCTTCCCTCCTCCTCTTGTTTCATTCTTTTCTTTCCTTCTCTCCCTTCTTTCTTTCCCTCCTGCCTTCCTCCTTCCCTTCCCTCTTTCTCTCCTGTCTTCTTTTCTTCTTTCCCTCCATTTCTTTCTTCCATCTTTCCTCCCCCTCCTTCCTTTCTTTCTCTTTGAGGTCTCAGGTCTGCCCACAACAAGCATCCTCTCTCAGCATAGATCTGAGAGAGCATTGACAAGTGATCTCAGGGTGCATCTTATCATCCTGGCAGAAGCTGGTAACTCCTGTATCCCAAGGGCTGGGAAACATGGAGGTCTGCCCCCAGGGTACCAGCCTGTCCCCCTCCACATGCCCCTCTTTCCTAGTGGTCACTGGAAGCCTATTCTAGCACGCACAGATGCCAGGTCTGGGGCTGAAGGGTGCTCGCCTGCCTCCCTTCTGGGTGTGAAGAAGGGGAGAGGAAAGGAGGCTTGTGCCCCACCAGGGCAGCCTGGAGCTGGAAGCAATTAACTTGGCGTTTTCAAACAAGGGCAGAGGAAGCAGGAGGCATGGGACTGAGTCAGCACGTTGGAGAGGCAGGCGCCAGGCGGCTGGCTCAGCTCGTTAGCAGGACAGGCTGAGCCAAGGAGATACAAGGTCAGGGAGAAGGGGATGAGAGCCCCCAGACACAGATGAAGTGGGGATTGAGATGGGGAACTGGCTTCAGACCCCTCCCTATCTCCACCCTAGAGACCCCAAAAGGCCACTTCTCCCCAAACAGAGGCACCCACCCAGCCACCAACCAACAGACATCAAACTCACTTCTCTGCCAAGTCCTAGCCTCTTAGGGAGCTGTGCCAAGGCCCTCTGAAGAACACAGGGATGGGGAGGAGGCTAGAGGACGTGAGTGCTGAGAGTCTCCGAAAAGAAAACAGTCTGTTAGTGCCGACATTTAAAATAAGGTATGCAGAGTTGGGGGTGTAGCACAGTTGGCAGAGAGCTAACCTTAGCATGCACAAAGCCCCACTTTCAACCGCAGCCCCCCATAAGCAGGTGGGTGGGCACACATAATCCCAGAACTCCAAAGGTTCAAAAAGATGAGATGTTTAAGGTCATCCTCAGCTATGTAGTCAACTCAAGGTCAGCCTAGGCTACATGGAACCATGACCCCAAATAATAAAATAGTACATATACCCTGATGTTTACCAGGATAAATAAATAAATAAATAAATAAATAAATAAATAAATAAATAAGCAGCTGAATTTGGTGAAGTCCCTTGCCAGGTACTAGAAGTCACCTATGACCCTCACATCCATGGAAGGAACTAAGGCTGGGTGCTTGATGTGCAAAGCAACCCATTCACACTCATCCACCGGAAAATACTGGGGCTGAGAGCTATATTAGAGCTGCCTGTCTCCATAGCCTGTTTTCCCCAACTCAGTGCTCCAGAGGAGGGCAGGGCATGGGAGAAGATGGCGCTTAAAGAAGAGGAACCGGCAAAGGCCAAGTGTAAAAGAGAAGAAGAGAGTACGCACAACTCTACCACCTTCCCACTGGACATGAAGCCAGCATGCCCCAGAACTTCTACTCAGGGTCCCTGCTGTAGGTCACTGACCCTGCCTGATGGGCATGCCACAGCTGGATTACCCGGACCACCCAGGATAGAACGCATTCTTGCAGAGAGGAGCAAGAATTTACCAGCACACCATCCTGGCTGTTCATCAACACTGACAATTCTACTGGCTCTGAAGAAAAGGCTGTGTGGAGTTCCTTTTGGCCCTGAAGTTATTGTTCCTTTCCTGGCGTAGAAGGGAGGAGGCTTAGAACTAAAGCCACAGGCTGTCGAGAAGGTTAGTGGCAGTCAAAAACTGGGGTGGGGTGGGGGCTCATATTAGCCAACCACAGCCACAGTGTCCATGAGACACACCAGCTCTCAGACAGCAGGAACTGCCAAGGAAAGACAGAGACCGACCTAGGGAGTCCTGAATCCCAGGGCTGAGTCATCTCCAGCCAGTCATCATGATCTCCAGCCCAGTCATCATGGGGGCACCCCAATAATGTCACTGCCTTGGTCCCATGACACCCGTCAATCCCATGCCCCTCATCTTTTCCTAATGTCAGCGTGGATGTATTTTTTTCCCTTTTCTCATTAGTCTGTCCAAGTGAGGTTAGAAAATCCTGAAGGTAGGTTTGTTTGTTTGTTGTTGTTGTTGTTGTTTATTAAACAGCAAATAACTTTCAAGATCATGCAAGAGGCAAGTGTGCCAGACATGATTGTTTGAGGACATAATTAGCACACACAGATTCCCCTAGAGTGATGTCCTTGGGGACAGGGCTTTTGACTTCTTGTCCCCTGCTTTTACCTTTGGTGGCTAGAATAGTGCCCAGCACACAGATCTTTGTGATGAAGGGATGGCTAAGTCAGGGGGATGTCCTGTCTGGCTCCAGTCTGTCATACCAAAGCTCCTCTCTCTCACTTGCACACCTCACAGACACCTCAGACCACACAAGACTTCCTGCTGCTCTCCCACTCCCACTCAGCAAGCCTTACACGCACAACGCAAGCTTCCCTGTGGATCCTCTTCTAACCTCAAACTCCTTCTACCCCCTCAGCTCTACACTTTGCCTTCCTGTCTTCTGGCTTTACCACATCAGGACTTGCTACCATGACAGACACCTGTCACCTGTCAGCCTAAACCACCTGGATGATGTCATTCAAACTCCATGGTGCTGTATACAAGTATCTAGACCCTGTTTCCCAAAATCCACCCTCCCTACCACTAAAAGTGACAGTGAACATTAATGCCCACAGGTGCTTCCTGGGGTCTTCACAAATTGCCTTATTCAAATCTATCAGTGCTGCCAGGCAGTGGTGGCGCACGCCTTTAATCCCAGCACTTGGGAGGCAGAGGCAGGCGGATTTCTGAGTTCGAGGCCAGTCTGGTCTACAGAGTGAGTTCCAACCCAGCCTGGGATGTCCTGTTCCCAGTTCTGAACCCAGTTCAGACTGAACCCAGTTCTGAGGACTACTCAGAGAAACCCTGTCTCAAAAAGCCAGAAAAACAAACAAAAACTATCAGTGCCATTATTAATTTGTCCCAAGGGAAATACATATTATATGT
The DNA here is from genome assembly GCA_902729485.2 of Mus minutoides. Classification (NCBI taxonomy): domain Eukaryota; kingdom Metazoa; phylum Chordata; class Mammalia; order Rodentia; family Muridae; genus Mus; species Mus minutoides. The sequence continues at coordinate 20,171 of CACVCL010031675.1, read as the reverse complement.
CCACTGATGTATAGATGACAGGCGTCATCAGATCTATCCCTAGGAGTCATCATCGCTCACTCTCCTGGGTCCATGGTCCTGCCTGGGCCCTTCTATCTCTTCCTTGATTCTGAGCAGTGGTGTTTGGTCTCCTTGGTTCATCTCAGGCAGCCTTCAGTTCTCAGCTTGTTAACAGACTTGGCCTGCCTATAGGTCCTGCACTCCCAGAATAGCTAAATGCAGACCTCCTCCCTACGCAGGAGTCTCTCAGATGAGTAATGGCTCAGGAGTCTCCCAGAGAAAAGATTTTTGGGAACCTGAATGCTGCACTCCTGTGAAATCAAAACCTCTTTATACACTTCAGCAGTGAGAAACACCAAGCCGAGAAGAATAGTGTCCTAACAATAGTGCCCAGCAAGTGAAGGTCAGAGCTGAGAAGGCGTTCCACATGGAAGGAGCAAGAGCTCAACCTGAGTTCCTGAGTGGCTCTGGCACCACCCCACACACGTACTTTACAGCAGTGGTTTTCAACCTCCCTAATTCTGTGACCCTTTTATACAGTTCCTTGTGTTGGGGTAACCCTTAACCATAGAATTATTCTCATTGCTATTTCATAACTGTAATTTTTCTACTGTGGTCAATCATAATGTAAATACCTGACATGCAGGATATCTGATATGTGACCCCTGTGAAAGGGTCATTTGACTGCCCCCCAAAGGATCATGACCCACAGGTTGAGAACCACTGCTTTAAAGAGAAAGCTCCCAGACCTTCCAGAAATCGCTAGACACTTATACCACCTCCTAAGGGATGGCTGTGTTCACAGCTTTTGGGTCCTGTTCTAGTTTGCTCTCTGTTGCTGAGACAAAACACTGACCCAAAGCAACTTGGGGGAGTAAAGGTTTTATTACAGCTTACAGCTTACAGTCCATCATCAGGAGAAGCCAAGGCAGGAACATAGAGGCATGAGTTGAAGCAGAGCCCATGGAGGAGCACCACTTACTGGCTTCTCTTTTCCAGCATGCTCAGCCATTTTTCTTACACAACCCAGGCCTTGCTGCCTAGACTGGGCCTTCCTACATTGATTAGCAATTTTAAAAGCCCCTCCTTACATACCCACAGGCCATTCTAAAAGAAATCAATTCCTCCATTGAGGTTCCCTCTTCCCAAGTGAATGTTGAGTTGACAAAAAACTAACCAGCGAAGATCCCAAGTCAAGAGCTCCTTTCTCTGTTATCATGAGAGATGAGGTTGGTATGGGTACAGACCGTGTTGAGGTCAGGCCTAATGATAAGTAACTTGTATCAGCATCCAGGGACCCCAGCTAGGGCTGTATTGGCACCAACCAAACTTCAATAGAATGTTTCTTCCAAATAGGTCCAAAGTCAGCTAATTCAGGGCTCATGTGCTGGATCTGTGAGAACTACAGCTGAGGGTAACACGCTGTCTTAGTTAGGATGTCATTGCTGTGAACAGACACCATGACCAAGGCACCTCTTATAAGAGACAACATTTAACTGGAGCTGGCTTACAGGTTCAGAGGTTCAGTCCATTATCACCATGGCGGAAAGCATGACAGCATCCAGGCAGACATGGGCCTGGAGAAGGAACTGAGTGTTCTACATCTTGATCCAAAGGCAGCCAGAGACTCTCTCTTCCACACTGAAAGGAGCTCGAGCGTAGGCCCTCAAACACCACCCCCACAGTGACACACTTCCTCCAACAAGGCCACAACCACTCCAAAAAGGCCATACTTCCATCAGCCAGGCATATTCAAACCTCAGTATGTTCATCCTAAGGTGGGCTTCTTTCTCCACGTCCTCTCAGTTCAGAAGTTGAACATCCTAGACAGTCAAAGCTAAGGTCTTAAGCATCTAATCCCTGAAAGCCAAGTTGTCACCTACTCCCAGGACTGCGAATTGGCAATGATACCCTGGAGCCTTCCTGCTCCCTCCTCCCATGTCATCCTGAGCATATGTCTTACTGGGGAGAGTTTCTTGTTTGGGCATTGAAAGGGAAGCAAGCCCCTGCTCCCTTTTTCCCTACCAGGAAAGCAGGTTGGCTAACTGTAGATCTTTAACCCCCCACCTCCGCTCTTCTCCTCCATATCTGATCCTCCAGTGTCCCACTCCAGTATCACCAGTGTGATAGGAGCCAAACACAAGAGCAGCCATGTTCATAAAAGAAACATTACTAAGCTTAATTCACACAGTGACCCTCACTCACTGACAGTGGGAGACGTCAATCTTCCACCCTCACCAACAGATAGGTCATCCAGACGAAAACGGAATAGAGAAATACCGGATCGGACATTATAAACCCAATAAACTTAACAGATACTTACAGAACATTGAATTCAAACACACACACACACACACACACACACACACACACACACACAAAAGAAAAGAAAAAAAAAACATACTTTCTTCTTAGCAACTCTTGGAACATTTGCTCATATACTTGAACACAAAGCAAGTCTCAACAAATACAAGAAAATTGACATAGTCCCCTGAATCCTGACGATCACAGATTAAAACCGGGTATCAACAACAGAAAGCTTACAAAGTCCTGGAAACTGAACAACTCACTACTAAATGAAAAATGCGGGGGCTGGCGAGATGGCTCAGCGGGTAAGAGCACTGACTGCTCTTCCAAAGGTCATGAGTTCAAATCCCAGCAACCACATGGTGGCTTATAACACCCTGTAAGGAGATCTGATGCTCTCTTCTGGTTTCCTCTGAAGACAGCTACAGTGTACTTACATAGAACAATAAATAAATCTTAAAAAAAAAAAAGAAAGAAAAATGCATCAAGACAAAAATTAAGAAAGAAATTAAAGACTTTCTAGAATCAAATGAACATGAATACAGAGCCAATCCAAACTTATGGGGCACAATGAAGACAGTTCTAAGAGGTAAGCTCATAGCACTAAGTGCCTTTCTAAAAAAGAAAAAAAATCAAGAGTTTTGATACTAGAAATTTAATGGCACTCTTGAAAGCTCTAGAACAAAAAGAAGTCACATCCAAAAGGAGTATACAGCAGGAAATAATCAACTCATGGATGAATTCAATAAAATAGAAACAAAAAAAATACAAAAGATCAATGAAACAAAGAGTTGGTTCTTTGCTGAAATCAATAAGATTGACAAACTGCTATTCAAATTAACTAAAAGGCAAAGAGAGAAGATCCAAATTAATAAAATTAGAATTGGAGAGGGGGACCTGATAGCAGACACCGGGGAACTAGAGAATCCTAGGAACATACTTTAAAAACCTTTACCAAATTCAAAAATCTGAAAGAAATGGATAATTTTCTCAATGCATACCACTTGCCAAAGTTAAATCAAGATCAGATAAGCACTTTAAACAGACCTATAGCTCCCTAGTGAACTAGAAGCAGTAATTCAAAGGTTTTTCAACCAAAAGAAAGGCAAGGGCCAGATGAATTTAGTGAAGAATTCTACCAGACTTTCTTCTTTGTCTTGGTTGGTTGGTTTGGTTGGTTTGTTTTGTTTTGTTTTGTTTTGTTTTGTTTTGTTTTGTTTTGTCTTGTTTTGTTTTGTTTTGTTGTTTTTCAAGACAGGTTTTCTCCATTGTACCCCTGGCTCTCCTGGAACTCACTCTGAGACCAGGCTGGCCTCGAACTCAGAGATCTCCCTGCCTCTGCCTTCTGAGTACTCTACCGCCTCTACCAGACTTTCTTTTTTTTTTTTTTTTTTTTTTTTTTTTTTTTTTTTTTTTTTTTTTTTTTTTTTTTTTTTTTTTGGTTTTTCTAGACAGGGTTTCTCTGTGTAGCCCTGGCTGTCCTGGAACTCACTTTGTAGACCAGGCTGGCCTCGAACTCAGAAATCCGCCTGCCTCTGCCTCCCGAGTGCTGGGATTAAAGGCGTGCGCCACCACGCCCGGCTTTTACTACCAGACTTTCAAAAGAGGGTTAATGTCAAATATTCCTCAAATTATTCCACAAACTAGAAACAGAATAAATATTGCTCAATTTATTTTACTAGACTGCAGTTACACTGATATCCAAACCACATAAAGACCCAACAAAGAAAGAATTACAGTGATTTCCCTTATGAACATAGATGCAAATTTTCTCAATAATATACTTAGAAACTGAATCCAAGGACACAGCAAAAACATCGTCCACCATTATCAAGTAGTCTTCATCCCAGAGATTCAGGGATGGTTTGACATATGTAAATCAATAAATGTAATCCGCCATATAAACAGACTGAAAGAAAACACACACACACACACACACACACACACACACACACACACACACGAATGGTTATCTCATTAGATCAGAAAGGCCTTTAAAAAAAATCCAACACCCCTTCACGATAAAAGTCCTGGAGAGATTAGGGATACAAGGAGCATACATAAACACAATAAAGGAAGTTTACAGCAAGCCTATAGCCAGCATCAACTTAAATGGAGAGGAAACTCAAAGCAACTCCACTAAAATCAGACAAGTCAAAGCTGTCCACTCTCTCCATACCTATTCAATACATTACTTGAAGTCTTAGCTAGATCAATAAGACAATTGAAGGAGATCAAGGGGATACAAATTAGAAAGGAAGAAGTCAAACTACCTTTATATGCAAATAGTACATTTAAGTGACCCTAAAAATTCCACAGGAACCAACCTCCTACAGCTGATAAACACTTTCAGCAAAGTAGTGGATACAAAATTAACTCCAATAATAATAATAATAATAATAATAATAATAATAATAATAATAATATATTTTTTAGAAATAAATCAGGGAAACAAAACCTTTCACAAGTAGATTTAAGTAATATACAATATCTTGGAGTAACACTAACCCCAAGTGAAAGACTTGTATGATAAACATTTTAAGACTTTGAAGAAAGAAATTAAAAAGATCAGAAGATGGAAAGATCTCTTAATTTCTTGGGTCAGTAGGATTTATATAGTAACATTGAGCATCCTACCAAAAACAATCTACAGGTTCAGTGCAATCCCCATCAAAATTCCAACACAGTTCCTCACAGATCTTGAAAGGACAATTTTCAGCTTCATATGTGTAGTGGTTTGAATATGCTTGGCCCAGGGGAAGTAGTACAATTAGGAGATATAGCATTATTAGAGGAGGTGTGGCCTTGTTTGAGGAAGTGCATCACTGTGGGGGGTGGGTTTTCTTTTTAAAGATGATTTATTTATTTATTTATTTATTTATTTATTTATTTATTTAATGTATATGGGTACACTGTAGCTGTACTGAGCCAACATGTGGTTGCTGGGAATGAAGGTTGCTCACTCCAGCCTAAATTATTTATTATTATATCTAAGTATACTGTAGCTGTCTTTAGACACACCAGAAGAGGGCATCAGATCTCATTACAAATGGTTGTACAAATCAAAACTACTTTTAGATTTGATTTTACACCCATCAGAATGGCTAAGATCAATAAAACAAATGACAGCTCATGCTGGCAATATGTGGGGATAAGGGGAACACTCATCCATTGCTGGTAGGAGTGCAAGCTTGTACAATCACTATGGAAATTAGTGTGGTGGTTCCTCAGAAAGATGGGACTCAATCTACATCAAGATCCAGTTCTACCACTCTTGGACATACACCCAAAGGATGCCTCCTTTATCCTACTGCAGACATTCGCTCAACTGTGTTCATAGAAACTGGGAATAACCTAGACATCCCTCAACAGATGAATGGAATATATATATATATATATATATATATATATATATATATATATATATATATATATATATATATATATACAATGAAATATTACTCAGCTATTAAATAATTAAATCATGAAAGTCACAGGTAAATGGATGGAGCTAGAATAAAATCATCCTGAGTGAGATATCCCAGATCCAGAAAGACAAGTATGGTATACATGCTCTCATATATGGATATTAGCAGCACCCTACTACTTGGTTACAGTGATAACCAAGATACACTCCCTAGAACCACAAAGGTTAGACATAGAGTAAAAAACTTGAGAGACCAGACAGCTCTCCTTAGGAAGAGGAAATTGAATAGATAATTATGGATGGGTGACAGGGGGTGACTGGAACAGGAGGATCAGGTTGTAGAGGAGGGAAGAGGAGACAAGGGGGAATATGGGGAGAAAGAACTCAAATTAAGAACCATTTGAAGCCGGGCGTGGTAGTGCATGCCTTTAATCCCAGCACTCGGGAGGCAGAGGCAGGCGGATTTCTGAGTTCGAGGCCAGCCTGGTCTACAAAGTGAGTTCCAGGACAGCCAGGGCTAAAGAGAAACCCTGTCTTGAAAAACCAAAAAAAAAAAAAAAAAAAAAAAAAAGAACCATTTGAAGGGATGTATGGAAGCCTAATACAGTAGAAGCTTCCTAAGATAGATCCATATATGAAGGCAGTCCAAATGGAATCACCAAATATTGGAAGAAACAAGGCCCTAACTAGACATCTCTGTCACCAAATCAAGCTTCTACATTTAATTGAGTTATTGTCCAAAGGAGTCCTATGCGAACCTTTCAACAACCCAGGCTGTTGCTAAGACTACAGGTTTGCTCTCCACAAACTGACAGCGAGGCCCCATTGCTGAGGCTAATACCCACACAACTCGTAGAACATGAACAAGTCAAGCTGGTGCCGACACGGAGCCTTCACACCTACATTCCAGTCCTTCTTAAGTGCAGGAGGGTACACTGCATGCTACCAAAGGGAAATATAAACACCAAGCCAGCCATAGCCTCATGTGAGAGTCAGAGCCTCTCCTTTCTTCTTTTTAATCTCCTCATACTTTTATTTTATTTTATTTACATCTTTCTCTCCTTCTCATGTTATTATGGCTTCCAGTCTAGTGTTTTCATGGGATTCATGAGAGTGCCACCAAAGGGTCTCTGCGTCTGTATCTATTTCTTGTGCCTTGAGTTCTTTTCTGTTTGTTTTGTCTTATTTTTATGTGTTAGTTTTTGTTTTCTTATTTTATTTTGTTGTATCTTATTAGTATCCCTTAGAAGATTGTTTACTAATGAGAGACAGAAAGGGGGTAGATCTGGAGGGGAGGGGAGGTGGGAGGAGCAGAGAAAGGGAAACAATAAGTAGACATACTTGTGAGGGGGAATCTATTTTCAATAAAGACAGAAAAAGGGAAACCCCTTCCCTAACAATGAGCGACATCTGTCCTTTAACTCCATCTTCCGGTATGCTGGGAGGAGTGCCATCTTCATCCTTGCCACACTGTATCTGTATTTCTGTCTGCCACTCATCCAATTGGAATTTATCTCTCTCTCTCTCTTTCTTTTTTTTTTTTTTGGTGGGTGGCCTGAACTCACTATGTAGACCAGGCTATCCACAAATCACAGAGAAGTGACTGCCTCTGCCTCTTTCTTTGCCTCTCTGCCTGCCTCTCTGCCTGCCTCTCTGCCTGCCTCTCTGCCTGCCTCTCTGCCTGCCTCTCTGCCTGCCTCTCTGCCTGCCTCTCTGCCTCTCTGCCTCTCTGCCTCTCTGCCTCTCTGCCTCTCTGCCTCGCTGCCTCTCTGCCTCTCTGCCTCTCTGCCTCTCTGCCTCTCTGCCTCTCTGCCTCTCTGCCTCTCTGCCTCTGCCTCAAGTGCTAGGATTAAAGGAGTGGGCCACCATGTCAGACTATAAGCCAGCCTTCAAAACCCAGTCAAACCTGGCCCCCTCTCTGCTCACTGCCATAAACCTCTCCTCGCTCCTACCCAACCAGGGCCTCAGTCTTCCCCAGGAACACTTACATTGTAATGAGCTTGAATCTGCCTGGCACACAGGAAACTCAAAATTAACTTAGCATCAAATGAAGAAATGAGATGTCCTGTCAAGTTCTGGATGCAGAAACTGCAGTCAGAGAAAGATGCTTGGTTTCCCCAAGGCCACTCCCGGCCAGTGCCAGAGGTAAGGCCAGAGAATGATCCAATTGTGATCCTTGCCCTGGATTCTCTCACTGACCCCATAGCTACCTACCACCACTAAATCATAGTGCCCCATACTGGTAACTTTTGTTTGCTTGTTTTTTTCTTTGTATCTTTATTTTGTTCTTTGAGGCAAGATCTTGGGTAGTTCAGGCCAAGTCTAAACGCACTATATAGCTGAGGGTGACTTTAAACTGTCTTCCTGTCTCCACCTCTGAAGTACAGGGATTATAGGGTGTAGCACCACACCCAACCCAGTACTTTTATTAATCACGGTATGTACCACACACCCGGAAGAATGTTGGAATATAGATACAGGCTGAAAAGAACTCCAGCCAATTACCTGCCTCAGCCCCACCCCGAAGCCTACCCCCACCCCAAGTTAACCGCCACCCACTCCGCGTTAAGCACTGCCTCACTCTTTCCTGTGTGTATCACTTTTCTGAGTCTCACTAACATTGTATTTATTGTCCTCTGCTTGTTCAGCTAGCTGTGTGTTTGCTACTCTGTTTCCAGAACCACACAGAATCCACCATCTCTTCCCGGCTTACCCTTCTTGTTCGCCTTCCCTGTGCTGTGAACCCAGAGCAGCTGCTTACTAGAAAAGCCAACCACAAAAGCAGGTGGAGCCCTCCCATCAGAGAACACCAGCCCTCTCCTGAAAGCCACTTTATTTTAGGCACTGAGTTAATAGCGTACAAATGACATCCACAGTAATGTGGAATTAGCATATGTCTTTTTTTTTTTCCAGGAAAGAATTTTGTATGTGTTTGAAAAGTCAACTTGTTCAGGCCCTTTTCTGACAGGGCTGTTTTGATTCCAGTTGTCTGACAGCAGGTGATCTGACCTTGTGTTTGGAAGGCAGAAAAGAGGCCCCAGGAGAGTTCAAGAGAAAACAGGCTCAGAGGACCTCACAGACTCCCTCCCCTTGCCCCACCCCCCCAGGTGGCTTTGGCCCATAGCTGCCCTAGCCCAGGGACCCAGTGGCAGACAGAAGCAGACCTACTTTGGTTTCCATGACAACTGCAGGCATCAGGAGGCGGACCAAGTGAGCCGCAGCCAAGAAGGCAGCTGGTTTGAAGGGTGTTGATCTCTCTGCGGACCAGCAAGGCAGAACCGCTAGGGACCGGCAGCAACAGAAGCCAAAAAGGAGCCTCCGAATCTGGACCTACAAAATCCTTAGGGACCTGTCTACACAGCTCAGCCACTCACCTGCCACCATCCTTCATGTACCCACCTGGACAGGCACACCCCTGTGAATATATGCTCACACCTAAAGCATAACAGACTTGTACCCAGACCCACCTCCACCTACACAAATACAGCCTCCTACATCTATTCGCACCCTGATGAAAAGAAGCACAGACCAAAAGATCCAGGCACACACTCAAGATGCACACACCCATTTACACAGATGACCCGCCCAAGAAGTTCACCTTATCCTGGTACACAGAAACCATTTTTACCAAGAGAAAGCAGCTTCAGTGTCACCTAGGGCTTCAGGAGGACACTCTCAGATACATATACCCAGATTCAGGCCACAACCTCTAGGTGCCGACACACATGAGGCAAACAAGCCCATGCTTTCTGAACCAACTCAGAAACAGCACTGCGGTTCCCACAGCGCTACAGCTAAATGACAGACATGTGGCCACACATACCCTCCTTCTGCTTCAGGAGCCAAGTCCCCCATGGAGTCCGGCCCTTAATCCTCTTTGTTTGTTAGTGTTAGAATGCATGTTTCCTCCAGAAATGCTTAAAGGACAAAACTCTCAGCATGCTCCTGTTGTTACAAATTAAAAATAAACAGTGTACTGAAGCAGGCTATGGTGGCGCATGCCTTTGATCCTGGCACTGAGGAGGCAGGGGCAGGTGGATCTATCTGGGAGTTCAAGAACAGCCTGGTCTATCTAAAAAGAATACTACTAATAAAAGCATGCTGACCGTCTCACAGAGCCACATAGCTCTTTAAAACACCCAGTGCACCCCCACACTCCCATAGGTATGCTCTACAATACAAGGTGGGGCCTGCTGCTTTGCACCCCCCAAAAGGAGGGCAATGCCCATAGCATGGAGTAGACTCCGAGACCACAGGTCACCTCCTGAGCCAATTGTAATATCTGACTGAGAGCCCAGGGTCCCAGAAGCCTCATGGAAGGACATTTCATTCATTTGAGTAGGACTCTCTGAAAATCCAAAGACGGCTGGCACCATCTCAGTCTTACCCCAACTGTAACTTGTGAATCAACAGCAAACTGAGAGAGACTGTCGTACACCCGTGTGCCTGTCTGTCCTTACAGCAACGTTGGTTACAGCCATCATTGCCAGGCATGTTGGCTGTCTTGTTTGTGTACTCTCACACTGGTGATGAAGATAATCTAGAACTTAGAATTCTCAAGGGGATCACAGAAAACCACAACCAATCAAAATGCTGAATTTGGGGAGCCCAGTCAAAACAGAGACATCTCTAAGACAACACTGCACCTTAGGCTCAGGGATCACTGCAGGAAAGGAGGAGGGGGGGGGGAGACTGCTAAGAGCCAGAGCAGCAGGGGGCTGCTGTGAGATTGGGTCTCCTAGAAATGTCAGAAGCTACACCCACCCATAAAGGCTCTCCAACCTGGCTGCCTAAACATGGGCTGGCTGAACAAGGATGATCGCTACCGTGGAGCGAGGAGAGCCCATGCAGCCTCAACCCCATGCAGCTAAGACCCACAGGCAGCTAAGGAATGAATGCCAAGAACAGGAGAAAGGCTTCCCCAGGGAAGAGCACACCAATTGGTTATCCAGCACCAAACGGTCAGCCCTGTAAACATCCACCCGAGTAACATTATACAGGCTGGATGGATTTCATTCATGTATTTTGGAATACATACACACAGTTACATAACAAAGATGAAAAAAGAGGCCATGAATTTGAAAGAGAGCGAGGAGAGGCATATGGGAGTGGGATGGAGAGAAGAAAGGGAAGGGGAAATAATATAATCTCAAAAAAAAGAATATATATATATATATATATATATATATATATATATATATNATACATACATACACTTTTTATTCTCAGAGTTGTTGAGATAGACAATCTATTCCACAGGTTATAATCTGATAGCTACTTTTTGGTCTTCTCAGTAATAGTGACTGTGGAAGACCTGACAGCACAGATTCATATACACCTCATTTGTGTCCCTGAGTAGGATGAAGGAGGAGGAGACAGCGCAGAGCTTAGCAAGACCCGGGCCTGAGGGTTTGGAAAGTAGCTTTGGAATTTGGAAAGATGTCAGCCCGGGAAAGGGAGAGGGGAGGCTTCAGGGAGAAAGCCACTGATGACCTAGGCCTGAAAGCACAAGTCAGCGTAGTCAAATACAGAGCTGGAAAGGGCCCCTGATGCCCACAGAGCCGGTGCAGAGCAGAGGGTGTGGGCCTGTGTAACTAGGCTCCTGGAGAGAGCAGGCAGGTAAAAGCAACAGTGAACTGAGATCTCCCGCCTCAAGCAAAGGGATTTTGTCGCTAGTGAGTCACCAGCTGTGGGGATGGGTAATAACTGCCATTGGGCTGGTAGTACAGCTCCAGCGGAAGAGTGCTTGTCTAAGCCCTGGCTTCCGTCCCCAGTCCCTCCAAAATTTGTCATGGAGGGGCAGGGCTGTAACTCTCAGCTATCAGAGAAGTGGAGGCAGGAGGATCAGAAATTCAAGGTCTTCTTTAGATATAAAGTGAGTTTAAAGCCAGCCTGGGCTACATTATACCCTATCTCAAAATCAAACAACCAATTCAGGAGAGAAAGGACATCATATAATGAAAATATCTCAAGTAGCCAGCCAGTAGACATCGAAGCGGGGCCACTTAGGGACTTCATGTGTCCACGGTGCCCAGGCATGAACAGAGTCAGAGTACTGGTGACACCCCACATCTAGCTCAGAGCCTGACCCACCAAAGGCTCTACATAAATGTTTCCTGAACTGCGTGGCGCCACGGGGTCACGCGAGGAAAATGGAATTAAGAGTCGAGTGACCCACAGGGCTAGTTCAGGCCTGGTATTGACTGGTTCCTGGACCTCGGCCGGAGATTTAACCTCTCCTGTTCTCGATTTCCACGCTGGTAAAGCGAATCCGATAATAGCCTGACCTACATGGCTTAGCTGCTGCAGGGCTGCAGCAGGATGCGGGACTCGGCCTGGCTGGAGCCATGCTGGCTGATCCCTCCAGTGCTCCAGACTCACCTCGCTCCGGGACCAGATGCGAGGAGAGCTGGCTCAGCTGTCAGCAATTACCTGCGCCCCCACCCAACACCTGAGCTCCACTTTGGAGAGGGCAGATGGTGCAACCTCTCAGTACCACCCCACTCCCCTAGACCAAACTCACAGCCAGCGCAGGCCAGCGTGTAGCCAGTTTAGGATTCCAGCACCAGAGCCTCAGAGCACAGCCTGAGGATGGGGTACAAGGAGCCTTTTCCCTTCTGCTCAGTGCAGGCCTCCAGCCTCAGTACGGTTCCTCCAGCTTCAGCTCCTCACCAGCCCTCTAAACTGTGAACAGGGAAGAGAGCTGGGCCCCTGCTTTTCTTATAGAGAAACTGAGGCTCGGAGAAATTAGGTGGTTTGCAGAAGGATGCACCAGACAGAAGCCCAAGTCTCTCCAAGTCCACTGCTACATTATCTGGAGCCGCAATAGTTCCAAGGACTACTCTAGCAAAGGGGCCTAAGTGTTCCTCGGGGACAGGAGTATGTTTGTTATAGCTGTATATCTGTGCACACACACACACACACTCAACTTGTGCTCCAAGTAATTCAAGATTAGCGGAGATCTGAATCAAGCCTAAACCAGGACTCAATGATGATATACAAAGATTCCATTTTTAAAGACGTTAAAAGAGGCCTGGCATGATGGCTCAGTGGGTGCTTCCTTAACCAGAAGACCTGAGTTGGATTCCCCTAAAACTCACACTAACTTTTGCAAATTGTCCTCTGGCAGACATGGTCTATAATCCCCACACTCAGACTGAGTCAGGAGGATTGCTGTGAGTTCAAGGTCAGCCTAGGGTATTTGTTGAAACTTTGATGAAAGAAAGAAAGAAAGAAAGAAAGAAAGAAAGAAAGAAAGAAAGAAAGGAAGGAAGGAAGGAAGGAAGGAAGGAAGGAAGGAAGGAAGAAAGAAAGAAAGAAAGAAAGAAAGAAAGAAAGAAAGAAAGAAAGAAAGAAAGGGAAATAAACCAGGGAGCTGTCCCAGCATGGTGGTACACTTAGAAGGCAGAAGCAGGCAGATCTATGAGTTCCAGGCCAGCTTGGTCTACATAACTAGTTCCTGGACAGTCAGGGCTATGTACATAGGCCCTGCCTCTAAAGAAACAAACAAAGCTAGAGAGATACATAGTTAACAAAAGCCCTGACTTGTGAGAAAGAGAACCTGAGTTTGACTCCCAGGAGTCACATAGGGCTTGGCATATTTCTAATGCCAGCATTCAGAAGGACAGACCCAGGTGGATCCCTGAGGTTCACTCACTTGCCAGCCGTCATAGCCTAATTGGTGAGGTCCAAAAAGCAGGGTGGTGAGGCTGGAGAGGTAGCTAAGAGTACTTACAGCTCTTGTCGAGACTCAGAGTTCGGTTCAAGCATCCATACCAGGTGCCTAACCACACCTATAACTCCAATTCCAGGGGACCCTCCGCCATTTTCTGACCCCCTTGAGCACCTGCACACACACACACACACAGTGCACACAAACATGTGCACACACACACACACACACACACACACACACATACAAATAAATAAATAAATAATAAGTAAATCAGAAAACATATACAAAATGACATCCAATGCTGATACCTGACTCCTCTTGTACACACACACACACACACACACACACACACACACACATACACACCACAGAGGGAATGGTGAGCTGACTCTACTACTCTTGGAACTGTTGGTTCTCCTGCTTAGAAGGGATCATGAAACAACTCTGTAAACACGCTCCGGTGAGTTTACTGTGCCCTCTTTGTCTCTCCTTACCTGAGACCTATCTGCCTCCTTAACGATCCAGTTGAAGCTGGAGAGGGTTCAGTAGCTAAGAGCACTTGCCGCACAAACACAAGGACCTGAGTTTAGATCGCATCACCCACCCATAACAAGCCAGGCTTGGTCTTCTGCCTGCGTACCTGTCATCCCAAACTGTGAAGGTGGTGAGGCAGACACAGGAGAGTCCCTGGGCGTGATGACAGCCAGACTAACTGAAAACTGTGAGCTCTGGGTTCGAGGAGAAACCCTGCCTCCAAGGAGCAAGGCAGAGTGCTAGAGGACAGTTGGCACCCACCTTTGACCTGTGTGTGCACCTATGTATGCGTGTGTGGGTATACCACAAACACAACACACACACTAATAAATATATCTCTATATAAACAAGACATGCAAAGATCCCGTTGTCTCTATTGGAACTACCTAGAGCAAATCAAAGGTCATCAGTTTCCAACTGGGTCCTTTTCACTGCTCAGAACCAACTACAAGACCAAGCAGAAGACCAAAAGAGACTAACTCTTGGCCAAGAGCAGGAGAAGCAGGCAATACGCTCTAAAATCAACTGCTCTAGATGCTGAGGAATCCAGAAGTTATAGCTACAGGGTAAGAAAAAATAAGGGTGAGCAACGGGCTGGTAATGGAGGGAATTGTGTGTGTCTTCTGGGAGTGGATAGAGCTTTCCCAGGAATTCTGGGGCCACCTCCTTTGGCTCCTTGGATGGTTCTTTCTAGTTGTCAACTGTCAAGACACTGGAGTATGTCATTTAGTGTGGGGATGACATTATAATTTAGTTCACAGTTAATCTAGATGGCACAGGAAGAGATACTTCCTGCCTTCAGGCATCTTGTCCTCAGAGACTGTGGTGGCTAATCTTGATTGTCTACTTGATGGGATTTAGAGTCACCATGGAAACAAATCTCGGGTCACATCAGTGAGGGATTATCTACATTAGGTTAAGGGGAAGACCCAGCCTAAGTGTGGGCAACACCATTCCTTCCGTGGACTGGGGTCATTCCATGGGCTGGGGTCCTTCCGTGGACTGGGGTCATTCCATGGGCTGGGGTCCTTCCGTGGACTGGGGTCATTCCATGGGCTGGGGTCCTTCCATGGGCTGGAGTCCTTCCGTGGCTGGAGTCCTTCCATGGGCTGGGGTCCTTCCATGGGCTGAGGTCATTTTGTGATCTGCTTTCTGGGTTTGAATAAAAATGAGAACATGAGTGAACACAAGCTTTCATCTCTTTCTGCTTCTTAACTGGAAACACAATGTGACCGTTGGCTTCTTCTGCCCATGCTGGTGTGGCTTTCCCACCACGACGGACTGTCTCCCCTAGCACCCGGAGCTAAAACACACTCTTCCTTTCCTAAGTTGCATTTGTTCAGTATTTTTGTAGCGCCACAAGCAACTGATCCCATGACAGAGCAAGGAGAAAAGCAGCCAGGCTGTGTAGGTCAGCTCTTTTCACAGCCCTGTCTGCTTAAGGAGGTAACTTTCTTTCTGACAGAATGGTTAAGCTACTCCCCCTCACTCCAGAAGTGCTGCTGTGAGCTCCTCTCCCTCCATCTTGAGTTTCAGAGTTCAGTGCAAAGTTGAGTTCTTAGCGTGGGTCAAGGAATGTGCTTAGAAGCTCCCTCGACATCTCATTGCTCACCCCAGGAGGCGGCTACTCCGTAGTCCACGACAGATGACAGATGAAGCTAGGGAGCACAGGACCTGGGACAAAGGGACTTAGCTCCTCTCTGCTACCCTGCCTGGGCTCCAGAGGAGACAGAAGGATTCGTGCTCTCTCTCCCAGCTGCTCCAGCAGAAGGGTTGGAACTAGTGCCACTGTTCTTAGAGTCCAAACCTCTGGCTTTGCACCCACTCCCACATGTTACGGCCTGGGCAAGCCACCCGTCTTGTCTCCTGACCATAGAAGAGAGGGCAACGGTATCGCCCAGCTTCTCTGTCATAACGGAGGGGGGGGGGTAGTGAACTGAGATGCACTCGTCTAAGGGCAGAAAGATTGCTTAGTAGTTGAGTGGTTGCTGCTCTTCCAGAGGACATGAGTTCAATTCCCCGTAGCCACATGCCCCCCACCCCCACTCGAAAATGCCTATAACTCCCGCCTCAAGGGATCGGATGCCCTCTCTAGTCTCCGTTAGAAACTGCATGCATATTGCGAACCCACCCCAATACGCAGTACACATTAATTAAAAGTAAATTAAGTCTTTTTTTTTTTAAAGAGAGAGAGATTTGTCAGGGTGACCCTGAGCCCGATGACCCACGTTAATCCACTGCGGCTGGAGCCCAGAAAAGTCGAGCAAACGAGGTGATTCCTGCCACACCTGGGAGGGGGCTGAGTCTCTCCAGATTCACAAGCTAAGTTCAAGTCCTCAGATCTCCCATCAGGCCTGGAGTCACTCTGTAAAATGATTTGTGGAGTGACAAGCAAAAATATATTACCAATTTAAGAGTGTGATTTGCCTGCAACTTTTTAATCCTCCGGCTGTTGTTGAATAGATTAAAGTGTCTGCTTTGATCCATGCATTTAGATGGAGACATAAATATAGCCATCACTTATTTTCCCAGCCGCAGGGATGGGTGTCATGCTGTGTCTCACATGCTTCCGACCCCGCCAGGGTACGGCAAGAGAATGACCTTTTTGCCATTCAAATCTCTCTTGCATTTCAGCCCTGACTTTTCAGCTCCTGCCCGGGCCTATCAGCAGCCTCCTAATTCGATCACTGCTCACGCTGGGGAAACAGTCACCAGGAAGGAGGTCCCCAGCGCAGGCGGGAAGCAGCGGCCGCCGCGCGGTGCCCTGGTGCTGTGAACTTCCCCTGACTCGCCAGAGCCCTGCAAAAATAAATCTCCGGAGAAATAGATTTTGAAGAGGAATTCGGTACATAGATCTTCTGTCAGCGGAGCAGACTCTGGCTCAGCCGTTTTTCAGGCTCGCTGAGTATCCAGAAATACATCTATTTTTACATGGCTCTCTAGCGAGAGTTCCTCTTGCCTGGAGGGGTAGGAGGCCTTGGAAGGAGTCAGAGGATGGGAGCGGAGAGGGCTGCGGGGACTGACTGGAGAAGGACAGGGAGGTGACCACGCAAAATGCTGGTCTTCCCGGATTTCCTACATCCGCAGGTGCCCATCTGCAGGGCCTTGAGTTTGCCCACCAAGTTCCAGCCTTGTCGCTACGCAGGCTCTGTGTGTCCCTCGGCCCACCGGACCCATCTTAGTAACAGGCCTGATGTCCTCGGAGGAGACAATACACTAGGGCAGTTTGGCGCGCGCACACAAAGAGCTGCAGCACCGCCCGGGGCTCGCTGTTTGTTCTCGGCCTAGCTGTCGCGGTGAACAGCAGGAGCCACAGACCAGATGGCTGGAGGGAGGTGCGAACGGATAGCACTGGCAGGCAATTAGGCCTCAAACAATGGCCCGTGAAATGTCAGAAGTGGCAGGGAAGGGTCGTGGTGGAACAGCGGGGTGACCACGAAGGATGGCGCCGGGAGCCCCGGAGACAGTTCCTGCTTGCTCCCACAGGCCCCTTTGGCAGAGGGAACACGCAAATGACCCTTCTCCCCGGTGCCCACTCAGACTCCTGTGAGGATAATGGAAAGGCTGAGGGGAAGCTAGAGTGCAGATGGTGAGCCCCAGGCGGAGATCGGGTCAGTAGATGCTGGCACCAAATAAAACCTGTCATGACACACATGCGATCCCAGCACTTAAAGAGGAGGGAGGAGGATCAGGAGTTCAAGATCATCCATGGCCACATGTATAGTGAGTTCGAAGACAGATTTAGATATAGGAGACTTAGGCGGGCGGTGGTGGTGCACGCCTTTAATCCCAGCACTCGGGAGGCAGAGGCAGGCGGATTTCTGAGTTCGAGGCCAGCCTGGCCTACAGAGTGAGTTCCAGGACAGCCAGAGCTACACAGAGAAACCCTGTCTCGAAAAACAAAAAAAAAACAAAAAAAAAAGAAAGAAAGAAAAATGATATAGAGACTTCAAAAAGGAGGGTGGGAGAGAGAGAAAGAGAGCCTTGGGGGGATTGAAAGAGAAACAGGAAAAGGAAACAGTGCTGGAGAAGGAGCAATGAGAGAAGACAGGAAAGGGAGGTGAGGAGAGTGGAGAGGAGTAGGAAACGCCCCTCCTGGTGGCTGCCAGCAACCACGAGAACCCCACACCCCCTAGATGCTGGGGTTAAAGAGAGGCTAAGAGATGGCGACACCCACCCCCTTGGCCACCACAACTAAGAATTATGTAGAGTAATTAATCAAGAGCTAATGAGAAATGTGTTTTCTCTCGCAGCCTAGCCCCACATCATATTCTTATTAGCGGAGGTTATTACAATAGTAATCAGCGTGCTCCAGGCACAAATTGGGTTTTTTGCTCCACTGCCACCAATTTAGAAAACCATTAATGGCAAGATAAGGCCCGTGGCTCACACCGGGCCAAGCTTGGGAACCTGCAGCCAACTCTCTGCTCATGAACCTACATGCCCATGCTCCAGGGGGCGCTCGAGCAAGCATCCTGGCTCTTCTGGGACGACAGAGAAGAAAAAGCCAAACACTTTCCGGGAGGTGCTGTACCTGCGGGACCTGAGATCTTTCTCAAACATGAGTCCTATACAGCAGTCACTTGGATGAGACAACTTCATGGAAACATTAAAGCCAAGTTTGAGCCGGGCATGGTGGCGCACGCCTTTAATCCCAGCACTTGGGAGGCAGAGGCAGGCGGATTTCTGAGTTCGAGGCCAGCCTGGTCTACAAAGTGAGTTCCAGGACAGCCAGGGCTACACAGAGAAACCCTGTCTCGAAAAAACAAAAAAAAAACAAAAAAAAAGCCAAGTTTGCCACTAGAACCAGAGCGCCATAATGTGTCCTTGAGTCCTTCTGCTTCAAGCCAGTCTGCTATAAACGCTTAGGTGAATCTATAGCTCCCATGCAGGAGGTTGCAATCAGACACAAGCCCCGAAACAAGTTTCTACCAGTGAAAAGAGTGGAGAGTTAAGAGTTTGGGGTTTTTTCATAATAAAAAAAACAATTACTTGTTATTTACTTATTTATGTGTATACCACAGCACTCGCATGAAGATCAGAGGACTTCTCTCCTTCCGCCATGAGGGGCCAAGAGATTGAACTCAAGTTGTTAGGGTTTGGAGGCAAGAACCGTCATGTTTGGCAGCAAAGACTTTTACCTACTGAGCCATCTCCATAGCCCTGCTGAGATAGTTTCAGAACGATAAATGCACTCTACTTTTTGATGATGTTCTCAATTCCAAAATTGTCTCCGTGTGTGTGTGTGTGTGTGTGTGTGTGTGTGTGTGTGTGTGTGTGTGTACACTTACTCATATGTCTTTTTATGTACAAAAGATGGGTTCTTTCATGCATAGTTGGAAACATGCTGGGTGATCTGACTGGGAAGAAAAGAAAGAAAACCAGGAGTCACTTCTCTTCTGCCCCCTTGTGGGATCCTGGATCAAACTCAGGTTGTCAGGGCTGCGTGGCAGTGTCTACCTGCTGACTTGCCTCCCCAGCCCACTTTCCTTTTTCAACACGTAGAGGCCAAGTATGTCACTGGTTCTACATTTGTCATAAGAGAGACGTGAAGATCATACAGGTGCATGCCAGGCAAGAGGGATCCTGAGCCTAGATGTTACCTGTCAGGGCTATGAGCATTTAGGAAGGGGGCTACCTCCAGACAAGCATGGGTGGAGGAGGTGGCCCGAGTCTGAGAAGACACATGGGATGAAGGTGGGGCGTGGGGGGGATCTCCTGCATGGAGCGGCCAAAAAACGGAACCCTGGAGATGTGAACAGTGAGGATAGGAAGCAGCCTCTCTGGATCTAAGGAACACACCGCTGCTAGGCCTTCCTAGCTGAGCCATCTGCCTCTTCCTTCTCCGCCATAGCTCCACCTCCTCTGCCCTGATAGCATCTGGGCACAGCCAAAGGATGGCACGGCAGAGGGGACACCTTGGGCCTAAGACACCCTTAGCAAGAGCACCCACATACCCACATAATGCCCCCTCCTGCACGCCTCCTCAGCTGGGCTAAGGCTCAATGCTGCTAATTAACAAACAGCAATCAACTCAGCTACCCCCCCACCCCCACCCCTCCACCAGACCCTGACTCTGGAAGCTTCCTTTCCTTCCTGCGGAGAAGGCACAGCTGAACTGCAGGCAGGGGGCAGAGGGTGGGAGCAGACTGAGGTAGTCGCTAGAGACCCAGCAGAGGTGCTGCACTCAATACTGAGTTGTAAATTCAACAACCTGGAGATCTCTCT
>CACVCL010031674.1:0-27522 GCA_902729485.2 Mus minutoides | reverse complement strand
GAGAGTCTTGCTATATAAATGTGACAACCTGAGTTCAGAACCTCAGCACTCAGTTTTAAAAGAACTGCCACAGGGTGGAGGAGGAGGAGGAGGAAGAGCTATAAGGGTCTAATGGGTTTGCTGGCCACAATCCTTTCTCCAGGTTCAGTGAGAGACCCTGCCTCAAAGAAGTAAGGTGGAAAGTGTCAGAGTGCATGCACCCACACACACAAACACATGGCACACATACCACACACATACACACAGCAGTTACACACGTGCAAAACAAAAACCACAACTTAAAATAGCTGCCTGCTGGGTGTGGAGGTCCAAACGAGCTGTCTCAGCACCAGGCAAGCTGTGGAGGTTCTGAACCTGAGGCCAGGCTGGGCTCTGGTATAGCGACTTCAAACTTCAAAGTATGACTCCTACTGAATTTGTGTCTCTTACACCGTACCATAAAGTCAGAAACCTATAAAGTCTTTAAAATGTAGAACTGGTAACTGGACAAGTAGAAAATTTTAGCTATACCGACCAATAAACTATCAAAACTGTTATGTATACAAACTGCTTCGTATACACACACACACACACACACACACACACACACACACACACACAATTTTGAGATACTTTATTTGTTTATTTACACTTATTTACTTTGTATGTACAGTGTGAATGTGGAGGTCAGAGGACAGCTTACAGGACTGGATTCTCTCTCCTGGGACCATGTGGGTCACAAGGATAAACTGGTTATAAGTCTTGGCAGCAAGAACCTTTAACAACTGAGCCATCTCATCTGCCCTGTATTCTTTTTATAGGTTATATAGTCATATAGACCTATTTGTTTACACATTGCTAGGTTATATAATCATAACCTTTATATATATTTATTCTTGGCTGTCCTGGAACTTGATATGTAGACCACGCTGTCCTGTAACAGATCCTCCTGCCTCCACCACACCCAGTTCAAAAGCCATTTTTACTTTATGCATATGTATAGACTGTATAAACTGTCTGCACCCCACACACGTGAAGATACTTGAAGAGGCCAGACGAGGGTGTCAGAGTCTATAGGGCCTGAGTTACAGGTGAGTTGAGTGATGTGGATTCTGGGAACCAAACCTGGGTCCTCTGTAAGGAGCCGCACGAGCTCTTAACCAGTAAAGCATCTATGCAGCTGCGTCTCCACGCTCTCCACCGGCCATCCGGCCACTGAACACAGCCAGTGAAGTAACGTCCGGCAAGCAGCCTGATTCTCAGCCTGCTGCTGAGGCACATTTTCCATTTTCTCCTCATAGATTTGAGGCAATCTACTTAATTGGTACCCAAGAAATGAAGGGTCAGGGTGGGGCCGGGGTGTCATTTTATCCCATAGCAACATGGTTTTTCTCTGGTTATTTCAGCCACGACAACATGGTGGAGGTGACTTCTGTTCCCTGATACAAAGTCCTACACCGCAGTGGGAGTGTGTTGGCCATTTGGGTTACTCTGTGTGTGTGTGTGTGTGTGTGTGTGTGTGTGTGTGTGTGCTGTGTGGCTGTCATCAGTGAGAGTCTAGTCACAGGGAGACAGCGGGTGCCTCTCCAGACACCAGTTATGTTGATATAAATGGAGACACTTGCTTTGACTTGCTGTGGCCAAGCTGGGGGCTCTCTGAGCTGTGCGGTGCTGGTCTAGACTCCCCTAGTTGGCAGCGGGGGGTCTCTTAGTGTTAGGGCTCTTGTCTGGCTTTCCTGGCACACAGAAGGCCCTGGGCTCCATTTCCTGGGCTCAGCTGCCTTCTGTTCTGTTTCAGAAGGGCAACATTTCCGCTGCTCTGAGCCTTTTTCTTTGTTGTCGGGGGTTGAGCACTCATGCCCAGTGTACCCACAGATGTGCCTGCACTCTGAGGTCCTGTGAAATCCAGTGAAAGCCTCCTCCTTCACTGGACAGCGGCAGAAATTTGCCAAACCTGGTTGATATCTACTGAAGGGAGAAAGACCTTGCCCAGGTTACAGACGTCTCTAGAACCATCACATCGGTATGAGCAAGGCTCACATGAGAGAAACGAAGAGGCTTAGCTTGTTTTTGACACAGAGTCACCAACGTCATGAACTCTGGGAGGAGAGAAAAACATGGAGGCCCAGGCTATCACCACCTCATGAACCTCATCTGGGGACAGCATCGGCTACCTACCGGAGCCACCACCGGCTGCTGACCCAAAACTCAGAAGACAACGGCACCTCTTTAAGTCTCCGGGTGATACTCAGAGACTTGTGTGTCATAGTTTATATGAATAAGACTTTCCTGGATTAACTCAGATAAAACTAAATTACCCAGCGAGGGCAAGTAATTTTCATTTACAGAAAACTATTACAGGCCATAAAACTCTTTACCCAAGATGCTTGCCAGTTCCGGTGACCGAAGTCTGGTGACAGTGTCTTTCAGGAGCTCCCACAGCAGGGGACCAGCCTTTCCCTCCTCCACAGTCCGGCTGGCTCCTACTTGTCTTGTGACATCTTTTTGAACTTACAAGACATCACTGTTTTTACCCCACAGTGATCAATGTCACTTTTATTTTTAAACGAATGTAATAATCTATGAAGTCAAGCAGTAAGAAACCCAAAGTGTGACATCATGGAAAAGTGATGCTTCTCCGGTCCTCTCCCCGAGTCCTCTTTCTGAGTCATCTCCCAGAGTCATCTCCCTGAGTGACCTCCTACAGTGCTCCCCCCCAGTGCTCTCCCCCAGTGCTCTCCTNGCTCCCCCCCACAGTGCTCTCCCCCAGTGCTCTCCTGCAGACCTATCACGGTGAGCAGGAGTCATGCTAGGTTCTAGGACACAGGTTACAATAGTCATATCATTCCCATGGAAGGGTCCTCTTTGTTCTTTATGTGGACTTTGAATGGAGGCCCCCACCTGTCAGGTTTCTCAGAGCTGTACACAGTGGCTGCAAATGCGGCTCAGTTGGTAGACTGCTTGCCTGGCATGCCAAGTTCTGGGTTTGATCCCCAGCATTGCCTAAAACTGGGCTCGGTGGTGCAATCCCAAATACTCAGGATGTGGAAGCAGGGAGATCAGAAGTTCAAAATCTCATTGACCATAGGGGAGTCTAAAGCCGGCATGGGGTATATGACACTGTCTCCATATGAAGCAAATCAAAGCGAGCAAGCGAGCGAGCGAGTGAGCGAGTGAGCAGCCCTGTACATGATTGCTTTGCAAGCTGGTTGGAGTCGACAGCTACCATGAGAGCACAGTGGTCACCAACTTCACCTGTTCTCATTCCCACTGGGGTCTGATCAATCCTGCCCACAAGGACTTTTCCAAACCATCTTCCGTCTCCCAAACCTCAGCTCACTCCTTTCCCACTCAGTGGTGACAGAAGCTCTGTTTCTGATTGTGAGAAGGAAATATCTCCCAGCAGACTCTACAAACTGCATGAGTTGCCCAACAGATCTTGTACTTCCTCCCGTTCTTCCATCTCTCCTTCCTTCTATCCAAGGCCAAGTTCTCCACCTGCGAGTGGCCCATGGCATCTTCCTCCTTGGAGATCCCCCTCTATGATGGCTTCCTATGACTCCAGACCATGCTGGTGACACTCCTGGCTTGGCTTGCCTGTTGTTTGTGGTGGCCACTGCTGTGTTTTTTCCCCCTCAGACACCTCCCTTCTCTCTTTTGGAGATGAACCCTCTTTTGTTTGGGGGGCCACACACTGACAACCGCAAAGCCAGCCTCCCTCAGACTATCTCAGCGGCAGTCATGGCTTTCAGCTCTGGTCTAGGGATTTGACTGGAGTGATGTGGTTAGCTCTCAGGATACTTCCTTCAGAGAAACTTCTGGCCTTTGGCTTTTCTATCCCTCCCTCTCTTCCCCTCCCTCCGTGTGAATGAATGAGTTGGTGTCTTCCTCAGACACTGTCCACCGTACACGGAACGCAGAGCTTGCTGATTTGGCTTGCCTCCAGACCCGTCTCTCCCTCCTGTGCACTGGGGTTACAGATGGCCCCTATACTCAGCGTTTAGGTGGGTGTTGGGTTCCAAACTCTACTCCTCCAGCTTGCTCAGCAAGAGCTTTGTTGACTAAGCCTTCTCGGCCCCTTCTTCCCTTCTGTGCAGACTGGACTTGCTGGCTCTCGCCACGGTGATAAGGGTTGTCATATCCTTGTGAGCGATGGACAGACTCACGGGAAGAGGCTGTCGGATGAGCTTGTGGACACCGATCGCGGTGCCTGTGCTGTAGTTTGAATCTGTAGCGTTACCCAGAAACCAAGCCTTTTCTTCACCCCATCAACAAGGACACCCATAGCTCAGCCTCTTCTTGTGTGTCTCTGTGGCTTCTTGGTTGCCACGACAGGAACAGCCTCACCAGCCACACACTCCCACCATGACCTGGCCGCCGAACAACAGAGCCAATCAACCGTTAGTTGGAAGCCCTGAAACTGTTGGCTAAAGCAAACCTTCTGTCCTTCGAAGTCGATTGGTTCAGGTGCTTTGCCACAGGATGCAATGCTGACTGGCAAAGTCCCATGGGTATGTGTGAACTTCTACTCACGGGCAAGAAGCAGGCACCCTTCCACTTCACAAAGTCTCTGTAGGCCAGTCTGTGAAAGTGCAAATGTAAATTAGCATGACCAACACAGAATTGCCTCAGAAAACCCAGATAAAATAAGGACACGACTCAGCAACCTCCTACCATAGATGCCCAAAGCAACAATGTTGCTCTGTCAAAATGATTGCTGTCTATTGGGGCCTGGAGGAACAATACTTTAAACCTACAAACATCCCAAGGGATTTGGATATATACTATAGAGAAATATCTCTCTCTCTCTCTCTCTCTCTCTCTCTCTATATATATATATATATATATATATATATATATGTGTGTGTGTGTGTGTATAATTTATATAAATATATGTTTTCTCTATAATATATAATATATGTAATAACATATAATAAAACATATACAATATATTTATATTATATGGATAATACATAATATATTTACATATTATAGATATATATTATAGA
Source organism: Mus minutoides (assembly GCA_902729485.2). Taxonomy (NCBI): domain Eukaryota; kingdom Metazoa; phylum Chordata; class Mammalia; order Rodentia; family Muridae; genus Mus; species Mus minutoides. The sequence goes on along the minus strand of CACVCL010031674.1, from coordinate 22,534 downwards.
GGAAATAAGACAGAACACTGCAGGTCTTAATGATGACGTCAAAAGCAAAATTACAGGGCTGGTGAGATGGCTCAGCGGGTAAGAGCACCCAACTGCTCTTCCGAAGGGGATAAGTTCAAATCCCAGCATCCACATGGTGGCTCACAACCATCCGTAACGAGATCTGGCGCCCCCTTCTGGAGTGTCTGAAGACAGCTACAGTGTACTTACATATAATAATAAATAAAATAAATCTTAAAAAAAAAAAAAAAGAAAAAAAAAAAAGCAAAATTACAAAACTCAGTTTAAAAACTTTACTGTAGTGGCTAGGAGTATAGCTTAGGGGTAGAGAGCTTTCCTGGAGGGTAGAAGGCCTCGGGGTCCAATGCAACAACAGGGAAAATAGCAGTAAAGATACATTCTGAGACCCACGCTATCCCCTGCCTTCCCCAACCACACGCACAGGCCTTCGCTCACACGGTGTGCTGGCTGGAACATCCTGTCTGAATGTGACCCCTCCCAGCATGGGCCTCATTCTCACTTAGTGCAGGGCCCTGAAGTGCACCTGGCCTTCCATTTCCCAGGGAAGGTTTAGGGTGTCCTAGCCCTGCCCCCCATGCTGGGGGTCACCCACGGATCGATGTGGAGCTTTGATAATGCCCCTCGTATCTGCCCGTGTGTGTGTGTGTGTGTGTGTGTGTGTGTGTGTGTGTGTGTACCACAGTGCATATGTGGAGGTTAGAGGACATCTTGCAGGAGTCAATTCTTTCCTTCTCCCAAGCAGGGCCCGGGCATTGAACTCAGGACCTCAGGATTGGGGGTGGGGGCAAGCATGTTAACTACTGAGCCACCTGACTGACCCAACCTGGGGGGAAAGCTTTAATTGACATATGTAATTGTGTATATGCTTTATGATACTTCACACACATGTACGACGTGAAGGTGATTAGCACTGCCATCCCCAGTGGCTTCATTTTGGCAAATGGTTAGTTACTATATGCTCATGCCTCTCCTTCAGCCCTCAGTGGGTTCACACCCAGCAGTCCTGGTAACACAGGATCCGAGGCCCACGTTGCCGATCTGCCCATGCAGAAGGAAAAGAAAGGACAACGCATTAAAGGTGGCAAGAGCCATCGGTTTAGTGACTTTACATCCACAGCTGTAAAATATGTTCCCTCTGTGCTCACAGGCCTTTGACAAGCTTGGGATTTCTTTTCTTTTTTTTGTCCTCTGACTTTGAACAGATATAATGAAGTTGGAAACTGAAAAGAATTACTGCCTGGGCAACCTTTCCAGGTTCTCCGCCTTTCTGTTTCCTGGTGGCAATGACATTTATTTACCTTGAAAATGGACGAAGACACTTTTATGGGCCCCATCTCCATGGAGCCCGGCCGATTTGCTCACACAGCTCCGCTCNGGTGGGGTGTGTGGTGGGGTGTGTGGTGGGGTGTGTGGTGGGGTGTGTGGTGGGGTGTGTGGTGGGGTGTGTGGTGGGGTGTGTGGTGGGGTGTGTGGTGGGGTGTGTGGTGGGGTGTGTGGTGGGGTGTGTGGTGGGGTGTGTGGTGGGGTGTGTGGTGGGGTGTGTGGTAGGGTGTATGGTAGGGTGCACACAGTAGGGTGTATAATGGGGTGTATGGTAGGGTGTATGGTAAGGTGCACAGTAGGGTGCACGGAGAGACATGTTTCTTTCAAAGGCTGAGAGACTCTGGCTTCTGAAACAGTGGGTCCCTGCGGGAATTAGGACCATCTAATCCATGTAAATGCTAAGCCATGGCCGGTGCAGTAATATTTCTTGAAAGAGTGACAAGCCACCTACTTTGTAAGCACAAAGCAGACAACCCCTCTCTCTGCAGGCACACCCTGCTACTCCTGGCTGGGCAGCACACCATAATTCTTCTCCTTTGAGGCTTCTTTTAAATGTTGGGGGAATAAAGGTTTAGGAAGGTTGGAAAGGAAGCCAAATGGCTTTTATCTGATTAGCCCAGGCAGTGGCAGAAGAGCATTTTCCCCAAGAAGAAAGAAAAGCCACTGGCCGGCAGAGCGGGGGGGGGGGGGGGGGGGGGGGGGGGGGGGGGCTGCATAGCAACCGGATCGCACACTGTTCCAGGTTGTCCCAGAAGCACGGGGAGGGAAAGCTGGTGGAAATGAAGGTGGGAGAGGAGAGGGGGAGGGTGCATGAGCTTTAGATCAGTTGAATCTGGACTGGGAGTGGGGGGTGTCATACTCAGTCCAGAGTGTGCCTATTTAACATAACAAAGTGGACCTAGCCTCCAGGTGCTTCCAGCACCCCTCAGTCCCTACCTGCTATGGGGTATGTCCCACCCCCCCACCTCAACCCTGAATTTTTCCAGCCTGAGGCTGTTCCCTCTATGATCCAGACATTTTGGTATCCTCTCTGCCTCTTTTGCACCTTTGGCTCCTGGCTCTGTACTTGGCTCCCCTCTCTCCCTGCCACCCCCTCCCCAAGTGCTTCAGGGTCAAGACCACTCTGGACTCTCCCAGATGTGTCTGCCTCTGGCTAAGCTCTCCCAGGTGTCTATAATAAACTTTCCCTCCACCATATCTAGGAGTAGTCACCTCTACCTTCTCTCTCTCTCTCTCTCTCTCTCTCTCTCTCTCTCTCTCTCCCTCTCCCTCTCTCCCTCTCTCCCTCATTCTTCTCACTAAGGTTTGATGGCCAGTCGGTTCTTGCTTTCCACCTGTGGGTTCCCAGGGACGGGGCTCCAGAGCCTTTACCTGCCGATCCTCCTCAGTGGGCCCATGTTGGGCTTTGTTTCTTTGTTCACTTGTTTGTTTATTTGGAGACAGTGTCTCACTACGCAGCCCTGGCTGACCTGGAACTCGTTGTGCAGGCCAGGGTGGCCTCAAACTTGGGGGTAATCCTCCTGCCTCTAGCACCTAAGTGTGCACACCACTTCTCCAGAAACAATGCGCGCCATGAAGCTGCTGCAGAGGTCGGAGGACGGCTTTGTGGAGTCAACTCTATCCATTTTCATGGCAGTTCAGGGGATTGAACTCAGGTCTAAGGCCCTTAAGCTTTCATGGCAAGAGCCTTTACCTGCTGATCCACCTTGCCAGCCCCAGATTATATAATTATGAGCTAAGAAACAGGGACTTCTGAGCCGCAGGCAAGATCAAAAGCCTTTACTTATGACGCAAGCATCATGGGCTTTCACGGCACACATGCTCGGGAAACGCTAGCGGTAGCATGCTCTGAACACAGGCCTGAGTTCTGTGACATCAAAGTAGTACCAGACTTACACAGACTAAAGTGACCGGCTGCGGGCTTCAGGATGTTCAAAGACCTCAAAGGTCCTGGAAATCAGCTTAGGCAACTGTTACCATGGTGATTCACACACCATGAGTGTCGCCCTCAGCTAAGAGTGCACCGTTGGTGGCAGGAGGGAACGAAGCTGAGGGTTTCCTCAGGGTCAGACTTGGTGACAGGAAACTAGATGACATAAGAAGATGAATCCTGTTTCCATCTAGAGCTTTGCTATGTTTCCAGAGCCACCATGTCACACAATCCAAGAAGAAGATGGTGGGCTGGCTGGTCTTGTGTCAATTTGACACACATACCAGAGTCCCCTGAAAGGAGGGAACCTCAATTGAGAAAACGCCTCCATAAGATCCTGCTGTAAGGCGTTTTTTAAGTTAGTGATTGATGAGGGAGGGCACAGCCCCATTGTGGGTGGTGCCATCCCTGGGCTGGTAGTTCTGGGTTCTATAAGAAAGCAGGCTGAGCAAGCCTTGGGGAGCAAGCCAGTAAGCAGCACCCCTCCATGGCCTCTGCATCTGCTCCTGCCTCCAGGTTCCTGTCATGCATGAGTTCCTGCCAGAACTTCCTTCGACAATGAACAGCAGTGTGGACTTGTAAGCCAAATCAACCCTCTCCTCCTCACCTAACTTTGGTCCTTGTGGGGTTTTTGCAGCGATAGAAACCCTAATAAAGGCTGAGTGGTGGTGCCCACCTTTAACCCTAGCACTTGAGAGGCAGAGGTAGATGGCTCTCTGTAAATTCAAGGCCAGCCTCGTCTACAGAGTGAGTCCAGGACAGCTAGGGCTACACAGAGAAACCCTGTCTCATATAAAACAAAGTCAAAAACAAAACAAAACAATAAAACAAAACAAAAAACATCCCAAACCCTTGTGGGCCGGAGGCTTTTCACAGAGATCTCTGGCCCGGCCGGTTGAAAGGGTTCAGGCAAAGAGGAGAGAGTCTGCCGATGAAAGGCTGACTAGCCAAGGAGGAGTGTGGGGAAGTTTCAGGTGGCTCTTCGGGAGAGCAGACCTCTTCCCAAGCAGGCAGTGTTATAGCTCTTATGACAGAAGCTCTCAATTGACCGAGTAGTCTCCACACACACCTTTCTTCCTTCTGGATAGGATTCTTATATATAGTTTTAGAGTGGTTCAGTGTCTGACAGCAGATATTTCTCATTGACTTGGTCTGAGGGCTTGGTGCTGCTCCTACATGACTGATGGCCATGGAATTCTCTGCAGGAGGTGGGGGTGGGGTGGGTTGTGGGAGGCTGTAGCTATGTGACAGGAGCCAGGAGTCCAAGGGGCATAGCCAAAAGCCTGCTGTCCCTTGCAAGCAACAGTCACCTTTTGGGTCATGGGGGTTTTAAGCCTGAGCTCAACCAGGGACTAGGCTGCCTATCACAGCTCACCACCCCACAAACCCTAAGAGAAGTCAGTACTAGCATTGTGGGGTTCTTCTGTCATTGTGGGGTTCTTCTGTCATTGTGGGGTTCTTCTGTGACAGACCTGACAATTCTGGGGAGGATTGTGGAAGGACTTTGGAACTTTGGGCTAGAAAAACCAGGAAGTGTGAGGATGGGGGACCTCATTGGGATGCTCTTTGGGAACATGGAAGATAAGAATGTTGAGGGCAGGGCAGATGATGGAGGCCTGGCTTGTGGAGTTTCAGAGGAAAGTTTAAAGACTCTACAGGACTGTTTGGTGTATCGAATTAAGATTCTGTCACTCCGATCAGCTGGGGCTGAAGAGTCAGCCATGGTTAACAAGAGACCAACCCCACAGAAGTGGAACCTTTAATGCTGGTTAGCTGGAGCTAAAATATTAGCAGTGGTTGAGAAGAGACCAGTACCACTGAGGTGAAATCTTCTGGGAAGTGGCTAGGGAAGGAACACAAGTTCCTTGGAGGAGCCCAGAAGATTGTGAGTGAGTCCCAGATAATTGGACTTGCGTCATTTGTACTGTTAAAATTTGGTTTTGCTTGGCTCAGGATGTGACAGTGTTCTGATTCTCCCCTCTTGGAGAAGGTATTTAATTTAATTTTGATTTTTAAAGAAAACCACAGGTGAAAGATACTGAACTTTTAAAAGTAATGTTGGATTTTTAGAGAGATTGGATATCTTAACGAGACTGAAAATTTAATGTTTGAATTGGGAAAGACTGTGGGACTTTACAAGTTATTTATGTTCTTAATGTGAGATCTTGGAGAATGAACAAGAAAGGAAAGGTATGGCTTAAGAGTGTCATGTTTGTGTGTCAGGTCGACACGGGGTCAAGTGTGCTGGCTGGTCTTATGTCAGTTAGATGCTAAAGAAGTCACCTGAAAGGAGGAACTCAATTGAGAAAACGCCTCCATAAGATCCTGCTGTAAGTTAGTGATTGATGAGGGAGGGCACAGCCCATAGTGGGTGGGGCTATCCCTAGGCTGGTGGTCCTGGATTCTATAAGAAAGCAAGCTGAGCAAGGCATGGAGAATAAGCCAGTAAGCAGCAGCCTTCCACGGCGTCTGCATCAGCTCCTGCCTCCAGGTTCCTGCCCCATTTGAGCCCCTGTCTTGACTTCCTTCAGTGATGGACAGCAACGTGGAAGTATAAGCTGAATAAACCCTTTCCTCCCCAACTTGCTTTTTAGTTTTGGTGTTTCATCATAGTAATAGTAACCCTAACTAAGACGGACAGGTGGAAATAAGGACTTGCTGTCAAGAAAACAGTGCAGAATGCAAGCTTGCCATGGGGCAGGAGGGACTCCTGTGGTTCCATGGAAACTTCCATCCTGGATTGAGAAGAGCTGAAGGAATCTTGTGAAACACTGGCTTTAATCTCCTCATTTTCTAAATGAGAAAACCAGGCTCATGGGAGGGAAATGATTCATTTGACAGCCTGGCTGCTGACTGGCATGGTTGGAAGGGGTTCTAAGTCCCTCATTTCTACCCCAATCCCGGACAGTAGTTTCAAGCACACTGAGGAAGGGTGGGGTTTTTGCAGTGAGCGTGCACCCTCCCAACAAGGGGACAAGGTATGAAAGCAGCTGGCCAGGGTGGCGATTCCAACTCCAGCCCTTGTGGCCTTGGTGGCTTTGTGACATCCTATGAGTGGATTTGCTCAGTAGGTTGTGATCTCCAGAGGATCCTAAAACAGAACAAAGATTTGAAGCAAAGCTGTAAATATTTCTCTATTTTTGTATATAGTAGAAGGCACCATGTACTTCTGCTTCTCTCTCTCTCTCTCTCTCTCTCTCTCTCTCTCTCTGAATGCATGAACATACACATGTGTTTGGGCTGGAAATCGGGGCCTTGAACTTGCCAGGTGCCAAACCATTAAGTTCTACCCGTCACCCACCAAACTTTTTTTCTTTTTGGAGACAGGATCTCACAGTCTAACCCGAGTCTCCTCCTGCCTCAGCCTCCCCAGTGTTGGGATTCCAGGTTATCATATACATTTTTCACTCTAGGATATCAAGAAAATATCCTAGAAAAGAAATCATTAAAGTGATTGAGGGATGACTAGCTGTTCACAGGGTAAAGGTGCGACTTCAAGCCTGGACTGGAATTTGATCTGTGTGGTGGAGGGAGAGGGTTGACTTCTGTACATTCTTCTCTGTCACATGCATGGTATGTATATGCACACCACACACACATACACACACACACTCACTCACACACTCTCTCTCTCTCTCTCTCTCTCTCTCTCTCTCTCACACACACACACTCTTCAAAATGTAACAAAACTTCAAAACAGAAAGTAGTCCAGGAAGGGTAGCTGGTTTTGGCAATAAGAGTAAAAGATTGATACTTTCTTTGCTGTAGCTGGGAAAGAAGATGGCAGAGGCAGGGACAGGGTGGGGTTGTGGGGATCAGGAATAATCTCTGTAGGGAGTTCTCATTCATTCGGTAAATATTTATCAAACAACACTTGGCCCAGACATACTCGAGTGCTTGGAACCATTAATGACATTCTAGTCTTGCTCTTGTATGCTTCACTGGAAATTAATACTGCCATGGATTTGCTTACCATATTTTGGGAAACTAGTTAGAAGGATATTCACATAAGGTTTGGAAGGACACACTTAAAACCCGATAGGGCATTGGACCTATGGAAGGCTATGGCTTGTCTTTGCTACTTTATGTGTTTTTCTTTTTCCTGCCCTCCTTTCCTCTGCCTTCACCTCCTGACACTAGACAGGAGAGAAAGGACAGAGAGGAAGAGATCCCTGAATCTAATGTCTTTCCTTGTTTCTTCTTTGACACACCGCAACCAACCTTCCTAAATGACTAACTATCACCCCCACACACTCTCAGGGCCCTAGTGTTTATGTACCCTGTGAAACGTTCCCAGAATTCCAAATGTCACACAGCCACAGACATTACCCACGCCTGGCAGAACCACGTTCTGCCAGAGCAGGAGGCAAATCATGGCCAGCTGCTGCAGACAATCGAAACAAAAGCACATTCTTATAATAGGTCTGTGTTTTAAAAAGAAAGCAAAATTCTGGAATTCTCAAAAATGTCACCACACACGGCTGGCAATTCTATACATCAAAAAGGTGCCAACATTTTCAGTACCCACTACATATATGACAGCAATTCCAATAGAAAAAGCACAAACACCAATAGGTCAAATGAAATGCAAAGCCAGGTTCATATCACAGTGTGACAGTGTTCAGTTGGTGAAAGTCAACTTTCAGAATTGGTACTTGGAGAAGACCGTAAAGTGAGCAAGAGATAAAGATGTCTGCAAACTTCAAGGTCATCACCCACTGCATAGTTTTGAAGCTATCAGGGAGTTTGTGAGATCCTATCCCAAACAATTAATTAATTAAAATAGATCCAGGAAAACCCACAAGAGATATGTGGTGATATTTGAGGGTACACAAATCACACTTTCTTCTTTCTTCTTCTTCTTCTTCTTCTTCTTCTTCTTCTTCTTCTTCTTCTTCTTCTTCTTCTTCTTCTTCTTCTTCTTCTTCTTCCTCCTCCTCTTCCTCCTCCTCCTCCTTTTTGGTTTTTTCAAGACAGGGTTTCTCTGTGTAGCCCTGGCTGTCCTGGAACTCACTTTGTAGACCAGGCTGGCCTCGAACTCAGAAATCCACCTGCCTTTGCCTCCCAAGTGCTGGGATTAAAGGCGTGTGCCACCACTGCCCGGTGCAAATCACATTTTTAAGCTAGTTTGTTGATGGTAGTCCCCTGTCTCCCAGCTGGTTTACCTAACTTGAGATTTCTGTGCCCCGTGTTCAGACACTCATCCTTGGGACCACTTCCCAGAGGTGGGAAATGCTGAGTCGGGTGGGTGTTCTTATAGAACAACCCCCTATGCAACTTGTGAACGAGTTAGTGTGATACTGAACTAGTTAAGTGTGAGGCTATGAACTAGTTAGAGACTGTGAACTAGTTAGTGATTTGTGAACTAGTTAGTGTGAGACTGTGAACTAGTCAGCAGCCTATGGACTAGTTAGTGGCTTATGAACTAGTTAGTGTGAAACTGTGAACTAATTAGTGTGAGACTTGTGAATAGCTAATGAACTAGTTAGTGTGCAACTGGGAACTAAAAGCAGAACATGGCACAATCAACAGGAGGCTGGTTAGAAGCAGCTGAGCCAGGGTCCCTCTAACATCCAGACCTCATAAAAAGTGAAGGTGACGTCTGTGTGATTACTGTCCCCCATCATCATTACAGTAATTTGCTGACAACATCAGAAACTCAACCCTACGCAAGCAGAAGGCACGGGCGGAGACTGCACACCTGAGTCCCTGTGAGCGCAGCAACTTTCTCTTTCATAACTATTTCTAGCAAGCACCTCGCACTCTCGCTGCAGAAATCAGGAATGCACGCGCCAGGTGATTTATTTGTACAGTGTCCTCTGCCTCTATTCCCAGAAGAAGGGACAGAGGACAGGACACTCTGTCAGATAAACAGTTGCCCAAGGTCTTGGGCAAGAGAAACTGGGACAGGAAGCAGACTGCTGAGTCTGCCCCAGGTAACTACCTAATAAAGTAAACAAGCTGTGGACAAAGAGTTCCTGTCCTCCACGTGATAAATGTTTACACCCGAGCAAGCTGTGTTTGAGAACCTTTCTCTGTGTGAACATTGACCTTTGCAGGCAAAACACGGGGCTAATTTCCTAGGTGAGGTAATTAATTTTATTGGCTCAAAGCTGTGCTGGGAACAGCAGAAACTGTTGTTTTTGCAATTGTTGAAAATGTGATCCGGCAGCTCGAGGCAGGGCAGCGTTCAGGCTCTGGGTCAACTTCCAATCAGAAAAAGCCACACAGGGAATGGCAGTTTTAGGAAGATGAGGGCCCCAGGGGTTTATCACAAGCAAACTCACCTGCTCCTGATGCTGATGTGGGAGGAGAGACAGACCCTGCTATGGGTTGATGAGCAGCTCCCCGCTCCCCAGGATGCCAAAGCCTTCATTTCTAGGGTGTTGATTTAACAGAGCCCCCACTTTCTGTTACCTACTATGCTGTGTTGAAGCATCCACCAAAGATGTAGGGAAGACTGTCTGCTCCCAGGGAACAAGGTCAACCCACCTGCAGTGTTGGAAGCCACCACTTCCTCTCGTGTGTCCCCAGGGTATTAAGGACATGATGGTCTTCCCTCCACTAAATTTTTTTTAAGGATTCATTTGGGCTCATGGTTTAAAGAGATACAGTCCCTCACAGCTGGAAGTTTCGGTAGTTTGTGGCCCTTTCCCTGGGCACAGCATAAGCCCTGGTGGAACAGAAGCAGAAATCTTGTGGAGATTCCACCGCCCTGGTTCCTCAGAGCAATCTCAGCCCCAGGGCTGGGATGTAACTCAGCAGGCAGAGCGTTTGCCTGGTTCAGTACAGATGCCTGGCCTCTGTCCTGAGCACAGTGTTGTGTGGCATGTGTGTGTAGAGCGTGTGTGTGTGGCACATGTGTGTGGCATGTGTGTGTGTGTGGCATGTGTGTGTGTGTGGCATATGTCTGTAGTCCCAGCACCCGGTAGTGGTGGTGGTGGTGAAGCAGGAGAATCAGAAGTCCAAGGTCATAACAAGTTCCAGGCCAGCCTAGGCTATGTGAGTCTCTCTCTCTCTCTCTCTCTCTCTGTCCTTCTCCCTCCACCCCACAATCTACGTCCTTGCTCCACATGCATCTTTCTGACTTTTATAACTGGGTCATCATACAAGTGCCTGTAGGGGCTAACATTCCAAGAGCCAACCCAAGCTCTGTCCCCTAAGAGCCTGGACCCTCCTTTGCTTCACACAATGCACATCTGTACCCTTGAAGGACCTGGCTTCACACAATGCACATCTGTACCCTTGAAGGACCTGGCTTGCCTATACTGCTGTTTTCATCCTGATTTTGATACCTCCCCCTTTGAGGACTTTTCTAGAGGATTATGGGAACGAATACCTATGGGTTTGAGGGTCTAGCATAGGGGCAAACTGCTCTGGGTTTGGTCCCCTGCACCAGGGAAAACCAAGTGAGCCCCCATAGCCTCATATGTATGCTAACTGACTCATGAATATTCATAAGGCACCTTTAAACGCCACAACACAGAACTCACTGTGCGGTGTGTGCACTCCTGCTCTGGAAGAGCCTACACTGGTGTCTCTTTGGATGACATGTTTTGCTGTGTTGGACAAACTCAGCTTAAATTGTATATTGTAGCTGAATTCTTTCCTTCCAGAAGAGAAGAACTAGGCCTGGAGAGGTAGCTGGGTGGATGCAGTAACTGGCTGGGCTAAGGCCCAGACTTTGGCTGCTCAGCACCCATGAATATGCTAGCGGACATATTGGCTCACCAATAACTCCAACACTCAGACAAATCTTAGAGCTGACTTTGTGAGTTCAAGGCCAGCCTGGTCTGTATAGTGAGTGCCAGGCCAGTCAGGGCTACACAGTCTTTGTAGACCCTGTCTCACAAAGAAAAAAACCTAACCCTTATTTATATAAAATCTCAGTCTAGACTTGGCAATTTGTCTGAAGTAGAGCAGCAATCATTAACTTTTATTGTGGCTATATCAGGCTTTATTACCAAATAATAGAATAATTTGCTGACTCCCCATCGGCTCTTAGCCGTTGGCCGGATGCAAGAGCTGACCTCTAGATTTTCACAGAGCGTTACCCCATTGCTCTCCTGTTGTGTCGCCCAGGAAAAGGCCATAAAAATTGATATCTAGTCCCAGATGACTCTCACAGTTGGAAACAAACCTGTTGGCTCGCAGGACAATCAGGACAATCAGAGCTACTGTTGGATTGTTGAGTTTGGCGGAAGGAAGATATTCCAAAGAGACACTTTTCCCTCCCTTCAGCTATCAGACTTCAAGGAACTGGAATTTCGCCAGGCATGCTGGGAGAGGAAATGCTGACATCAGTGCCAGCCAGGAATGGATGGATCCTGGAAAGAGATTTAACACAACACCTCACAGAGGAGACAAGGCTCAGGAGACGATGGACAGGCCTCAGCTTGACCAGGACCACTTGGCTGTGCTTAGGTTTTGCCCTCTGGTTAAGCCTAAACCTTATGTTATGTTAGGACCCTTCCCATCAAACACAGACTTGGTAGACGGTGGTCCTGGACATCTTTGCTCTTCTGCCCACTCTGGCCACGTTGAAGGGATCTCCTTGTGGTTTTCACTGTTGTTTAACTGGCCTATTGAAGGCGGCTCAGCCTACCTAGCTTTGGGGGCTGTCAGGGCCAGGCTCTGACCTTGGAGATGCAGGTAGCCCTGTGTTCTGTGAAGGCTCAGCTGACATTCCCACAGAGTGCACCTCCTGGGTTTACATTCTGTTTGTGGTTTTGTTTTTAATCACCGAAAGGGAAAGATCTGCCCTTCAGTCACCACCCATCCTCCCTAGCCCCACCACGGTCAGTGTCTTGTTTTCTCACCTTCTATTATAGAGGGTCACTTCTGCTCTTATGCACAGAGCTACCTACCTACATAAGATTGCCCCAGGGACACTGGGGCCACCTTTTACAACTATATATCCCACTTACACAATGAGAGGGGCCTCAGATGTTGCAGAAGTTCATTGCTGTGGTCCTCCCAGGCTGCTGAGCAGTCCTTAGCTTTCCTATGGTCAGAGACTTCTGGCTTTGCCATGGGCTAATGGCTGACAGTTCCACATAATGAACAGTTACAGGACTATGCAGGCCGACTGAAAATTGTTTTTGAAAATGGAAGCTTTTATTTTCAGAACTTTTTTTTTTTTTAAGATTTTATTTTTATTTATTATACGTAAGTACACTGTAGCTGTCTTCAGACACTCCAGAAGAGGGAGCCAGATTGGATGGTTGTGAGCCACCATGTGGTTGCTGGGATTTGAACTTATCACCTTCGGAAGAGCAGTCGGGTGCTCTTACCCGCTGAGCCATCTCACCAGCCCCCTATTTTCAGATCTTTATTGAAATATAATTCATATTCTTTATGACTTGTTCATTCATAGTGCAGAATTTTTATTTATTTATTTATTTATTTTAGTTTCATTAACTTTATTTTATGTGTGTTTTGCCTGCATGTATATACATGTACCATGTGCCTGTGTGGTGCTAGTGGAGGTCAGAAGAGCATGTCAGGTCCCCTGGACCTGGAGTAACAGATGGTTATGAGCCACCACATAGGTCCTGGAAACTGAACCTGAGTCCTCTGCAGGAGCAGCCAGTGCTCTTGGCCACTGAGCTAATTCTCCAGTCCCACAGTTCATTTTTGAAATTATTATTTTAAAATTACATTTGTGTGTTGTGTACATGTGTGTATGTGTATGTGTGTGTGTGTGTGTGTGTGTGTGTGTGTGTGTATGTGTGTTGTAGGTCAGAAGATAACTTGAAGGAATCTCTTATTTCACTGCATATGTGGTCCTGGGGATCAAACTCAGGTCATCAGGTTTAGCAGCAAGTGCTTTTACTCATAACTCACTGTGATAGGCCAACTGCACAATTCCGTGCTTCTTGTGCGTGACCATTACTTACAACCATGGTTTTTAATCATCGAAAGAGAAAGATCTGTCCTTCAGCCATCACTCTGCCCAGCCCCCATCCTCACCAGCCCTGGGACCTTGTACGCGCCTGGCAAATGCTCTAGTGCTCACCCACACCCTCTGCCTGATTATTCATAAAGTGGTTTAAAATGCACATGTTAAAGGTAGACCTATGAGCCTCTACCTGTAATCCTAAACTCCCGGGATCACAGGTTCAAGGCTAGCCTGGAGTCTCAAGGGAAGGAAAGCATGTGTTGAAGAACCAGAGATGGATGCATACATGTTGTGCACAGACATGTTCAATACCTCAAAAAGAGATTGGTATCTCCCGTATTGATCAGTGAAGTCAATGACATACCAGTCAAAAGGATTAAAGCAGCAGCTCTCATCCTGCTGGCCAGGACTCCATTGGAGGCTATGTTTCAGATGTTTATGTTACGATTCATAACAGTAGCAAAATTACAATTACAAAGTAGCAAAGACAATGATTTTATTGTTGGGGGTCAGCACAGTGTGAGGGTCGGAGCATTAGAAAAGGTTGAGAACCACACTGCCTTAACGGATACTTAAGACATTGATAAGCTTATCCTCGAGTTCAAACTGGTTATGATCATTCTGAAGGCAAGACTGAAGATTGAGAAACTTATCTTTCTGGACTTGGGGGCTTATTATATGTTTATCGGGAATTGAAGATGTGATATTCCTCTGGGCCCATTGTAGCCTCTGCAGACTTTGGACCTCACCCTTTATCTGGAGCACGCTGTCTCCTGCCCCTGCCTGTCTCCTGGGTGCCTGGTACCTCCCGACTCAAAGGATGCCCTGGCTTTTGGACTTGGATCCCTGGTATCTTGTTCTTCCTCTGAACAACTTTCCAGATGCTGATCCTGTGGGTCTGGAACACATCTGCCTTCTCTTCCCAAAGCCTCCTAGCTCCCCAGCCCTGACCTAGGCCTTCTAGGCTGCACCATCGGCCACAGTCCACAGAGCCTACAGACTTCACTTCTGTATCATCCACTCTGCAGTGAGGCAGGCCTCTGTGTGCCTGTTCACATCTATGTGTGGAGGCCTGAGGCCAACATGGGTATCACTCCTCAGAAGCCACCTGGGCTGCGTTTTGAGAAAGTTCTTAATGGGACTTAGGCTCATTGATCAGGCTAGGCGGGCTAGTCAGAGACCTTCAGGGGTCTCCACTGCCCCCATGGATTTTTATGTGGGTGCTGGGTCTTGGTGCTTACCCAGGAAGTACTTTCTCCACTGTGTTCTCCCTCCAGTTCCTCAGCCCAAGTGTTCTTCTTAAAGCTCTCTGAGTGGTACATGGTATAAATGCATTCCTGCAAAGGTCGGGTGTTATCGCTGTACTCCCAGGACAACCTGGGAGCTGGACCTGCAATGGAGGATCAGGGCCAGGCCTCTGTTCTCCTGAGCCAGTCGACACCATCGTGGAGGGGTGGGTTCCTTGCCTTCGGTAGTTTCCCAATGAGAAGGGACCTTGAAGCACGTTCCTCTCTTAAGAATGAGCGCTCTGGCTTTTCTGCCTTTCGCTATGGGGTGAAACAAGAAAGCTCCCAAGAGACACTGGCCCCTCAGTCCAGCCTTTCCAGCCTCCAGAATGACAAAAGAGACATCTCTGCTAGGCACCCAGTCTTAAAGATACAGTTTGAACCACACAAAATATACCAAGACCCGGCTTCCCAAACGCCCAGGCGAACGTTCCATGGTGAATGGTGGCAGACTCTCTACCTGTCCCAGCACCTTCAACCTTGGGCCCCCGAGCTGCCCTCAGGTGAACCATCATCTTCACTTGGCACTCTGAGTGCTCCATGTCCTCTGACCCCATCTCTGTCCTCACTTGGCATATCCTCTGGTTGGTTCAGGGTCTCCTGCTCTTCTCCCACCTTGCAGAAGGGGGAGCCCTCCATCTCTCCTCCACAGCTGTTACCGTGGCTTCCTCCAGAAAGGAGTAAGCTGTTCCTGGAAGTGTGACTTGTCCACACTAGATGATGTCCGCCAAGATGGCCTCTTTCCAGAGGGTGTGGCCTTCTTGGAGCCTGACCCTTGAGGGCCGCGGCAATAGAGTTTATGATGGTAGATGTCGGGGCCGATTTATTTCAAAGATGGTACCTAGGAGACACCACCCTTGAGCTGTTGGTCTTCACCCCCCCCCCCCATATCTCCCTCTCTGCTCTTCACTGGGCTCTGCCTTCCATTCTGGAAGCTTCCACTTCCTTCCCCAGCCACCTGCTAACTCACTCAGCTGTCTTGCTTTCCAGACCTCACATTTAGAGGTTACCGGATCATCTCTGTCCCCTTGAGGCTGGGGGTGCATCTGTCTAATGCTCCACTTTGCCCGCTCAGGTCTGCACACACAAGTCCTCTACGGTGCCCTGAAGAGTTGACAAAGGTTAACAAGAGACCCTGCGGCATCCCTTGGAAAGTGGGGTGGGGTGGGCAAAGGCAGGGGCAGGAGGAGGTGTGAGCAGCAGGCTGTTGTCACACATGAGCCTTGGGTCTGGTTGTGCTTCTTTTGGCCCAGTGGGGGGAGGGGGGGCTTTTCAGAAGGACCCGTGAGCTGAGTGTCTGCAGTTACTCAGAGGTCAGGCTTGTCATCTTCCTTATCAAAGGTTCTGCCAGCCGGCAGGGGAGTACCAGGAAGTTCTTAGGATCAGGTAAGTGACTACCCGCTTAGTAACCTTTAAAGTCTGGAGACCCTGTGCTCTGTCTCTGATGTCTCCAGTGGAGAGGATGCAATCCTCCCTCCCCACACTGGTCCCCAGTGGCCCACAGCAGGGTCTGGAAGTGATATCTCACTTGCACACAGGAGGGGCTACAGTTTGGATCTTAAATGTCCCTAAAGATCCATGGGGCAAAGGCTTGGGTGCCATTGACAGCTGAGGCTCTAAGGTCACAGGAGCACACCTCTGAAGGGGATTGTGTCTCCTTTCTTCTTCTCCTCTCTCTCTCTCTCTCTCTCTCTCTTAAATTCAACTCTTACCAAAGCAAGTTAAGGAATGGTTTATTTATGTAAGATTTATTTATTTAATGTATATGTGTACACTGTAGCTGTACTGATGGTTGTGAGCCTTCATGTGGTTACTGGGAATGAAGGTTGCTCACTCCGGTTGGCCCCTCTCGTTCAGCCCTGCTCGCTCTGGCCTAAAGATTTATTTATTATTTTATCTTAGTACACTGTAGCTGTTTTCAGACTCACCAGAAGAGGGCATCTGATCCCATTACAGATGGTTGTGAGCCACCATGTGGTTGCTGGGATTTGAACTCAGGACCTTTGGGAGAGCAGTCAGTGCTCTTAACCGCTAAGCCATCTCTCCAGCCCCTTTCTTCTTCTCTTAAAGAAAAGTTTTTTTAGATTTATTATTTTATGTGTGTGTGTTTTGTCTACACGTACGGCTGTGTATCACATGTGTGCCTGGCGTCCTGGGAGGTCCAAGGAGGGTGTCAGATCCCTGAAACTGGAGTCATCAACAACTGTGAGCCACCATGTGGGTACTAGGAACCAAACTTGGGTCCCCTGCAAGAGCAGCAAGTGCTCTTAACTTCTGAGCCACCTCTCCAGCTCCCTTCCGTTTTGAACAACTCTTCCACGTGCTCCCTGCCATGATTCATGCCCTCACCAGACATCCACTGACCATGGGCTGAAACTTCTAGAAGCAAGTTCTAGGAAAGCAAGAACTAGGAAAACCCTTTTTGTGTAGCAGTTGGTGCTCTGGGCAGGGAGCTAGCTCAGCAGGTGGGTGTGCTTGCTGCTAAGCCTGAGCTGTGAACCTGGTGTTTAATCCCTGGACCCCATGTGGTAGAGGGAAACTGCTGGCTGCAGTTTTCTCCCACCTCCACACACAATAAATAAACCAATTCAGAAAAAGTCAGTTATCTCAGAGCTTTGTCACAGTGACAAAGCTGATACCACACAGGACTCAAGGTGTCCGACCCTGACTCAGCTTAGCCTGTGGTTTTCTCTGTGGCTGATCCGTGGCTGTCCCCGTGGTTGTCCCCCATGGCTATCTCCCATGGCCTGATGTGTTTCTCAGCCTTGACTGCTCTTCCCTCTGGACGGCAGGCACTCACAGGCTCCACCCTTAGAATTCCCCCTTCTTACTCACTTGATTCTGTCTGTCTCCAACCCACACAGTACTTTCCTGAGAGGCACCAAACCTGACATGCATGCCCAGCTCCAGGCTTCTCACAGTGTCTCCCCCTGCAGTCCTGGCTGTCCACTGCACTTTCAGATTCCCACGCAATCTGCATCACATATGCATTGCATATACTTTTGTTGTCTGTCTCCCTGACTAGAGTTCTTTTAATTTTTTTATATTTAATTATTTTGTGATCGTGTATATGTGTGTGTGGTGTGTGTATGTGTGTGTACCTGCCGTGGTGGTGCACATGTACCATGGTGTATATGTGGATGTCAGAGAACAATTTCTGAGAGTTGGTTCTCCCTCTACCTTTATGCAGTTCTGGGAATCAGACCCATGTCACCAGGCTTGGTGGCAAATGCCTTTACTCACTGAGTACCCTGCTGCCCTCTCCCCCCTCTTCTCTCTGTCTCTCCCTCCTCCTTCCTGTGGCTATCTTTAGCTACTCTATGGGTTCTTCTCTCGTCCATCCTTCTCCACCCTTTTTTCTTCCACCCTTCGGCCCCTTAATACTAGGTAATAGGGGGGAAAAAAAAGAACAGAGAAGACTGGAAAGAGATCCCTGAGTAATGTCAGAGTCAGAAAGGGGGCAATGTTATCTGATTAGGGCTATTGAGTTCCTTCGGGCAAGTTTGATCTTTGCCATCAGGGTATTTAGGTTTTTTTCTCCTTGTTTCTTTTTTTGTGCATAACTACTTAATAAAACTCGACTAACAATAACCAACAACAACCAACAACCTTTCTCTTGAGGCCCTAACATGTGTGTGTGTGTCTGTGTGATATATATATATATATATATATATATCCTCTAAAAAGTCTCCAGAATTCCAAATGTCACACAATTGCAGAAAGTATTTGCAGTTGAAAAAAATCTCATCCCTCCTAAAGCCCAGGGCAAATCCTAGTCTGGAGCAGCCCTGTATCCCACACCAGAGATTAAAATGACAAGATATTTATATAATATTTCTGTGTTTTTAAAAGAAAACAAAATTCCAACATTCTCACTATACACTTCCTCCCTCCCTCCCTCCCTCCCTCCCTCCTCCTCCTTCTTTGAAATCCAGCTGTGACATCTTCAACAAGGGGTCCAAGCTTTGTCATTTACCTGCTATGAGCTGTATCTTCCTCCACCTTTGCCTCCTTTTTACTCTTCTTCCTCTCCACACTTCTTTCCCACTCCTCCTCTTCCACACTTGCCCTCCTCCCTCCTCCTCCTCCTTACTCACCCTCCTCCCTACTCATCATCTTCTTCCTCACTTGTCCTCATCCCACTACTCCTCCCCATTACTCCTCCTCCCCCCTCCTCCTCCCCACTCCTCTTCCTTCTTACTCCTCCTCCTCCCTCCTCCTATCCCCATCACCAGTTCCAGCCCTGCCAGTTCTGCCCACACACACTTCCTAAGTCACCTCCTCCGCCCATCACGCCTGCCTGGTCACCCCACCCTGTCACATTTCCGGACAACTCATCAACTCCCAACTCCACAGCTTCTACCTCAGCCCTGGATCTGCAAACATAGCTCTCGTTGACCTTGGGATCCTCCCACTGGCCCTGCTGGACCCCAGATGAAGTCCAGTCTTTTTCATTTTTGGCTTCTCTAGCCAGGATCCCAACACGACCAAGCCCTCCAATCCAGCTACGGGACCTGTATTCTATTCCCGAGGCAGCTTCAGTGCCCCAGCCTTCTGCTGGGCAAGGCTGCCCCATCCCAGCCAGACCATTAAGAGAACCGGGCCAAACCTCAAGGTTCATTTAGGCTGGAAGGCATGTAATTGACAGACACTGAGTGAAGCTGTAAGCAGAGCCAGGATTCCTCACAATGCATTTAGACCATCCTGGGTCCTAGTACTGCACCAGAGTTAGAGGACTTGTGTGCTGGGGTAGGGTGTATGGCATTGGACTCTCAGGAGAATCTATTAATTAATTTGAAATAAACAGTATTTGTTTTGTTTAGAAACAGACTCTCAAGTAGCCAGGCTGGCTCCAGACTTGGTTCTTACCTGAGGATGACCTTGAACCCCTGAGCACTGGGATCACTGGTGTGCTAGCAATGCTGGGGGCTGAACCCAGAGCTTCCCATATGCTAGGTAGGCAATCTACCAACTACGCCACCACCCCTCAGACACAAGGTTTTAAAGAGGAAAAGAAAGACCAGGCCTGCTCTGGGGAGGCAGCTGGTTACAGGGACAGGTCCAGGGCACCACAGTGTAGTACAGTGCCCAGGCAGCTGCCTGTAGTGCCCACTGGCAATCCCCTAACAGCCCCTGCCTGACATGTGCCCAGCACGTGCCTGTCCTGAGTATCTCACCTGCCAGGCTCGGGTGTCAACCATCCCTGAGACCTATGGGTATGACAGGACATCAGAGAGAGGGACAGTCCTCTTCTTGAGGTCTGAGTTCCTGGCCCTGCCATTTTGCATTTTTACAGCAGCAATTAATAACATTGTCCCTTCAGGTCCAGCATGTGGGGATACAGGAGTCTGTGTAAGAAGAGCTCTATGTCCTCTGAGTCCCACCCTGTCCTCCTGAATCCTGCTCTGTGGGTCAGGCCCCTGTCTCACTCACCTAGGGCTATCACAGGCCACCACGATGGCCTATGGATGACCCATGGAAAAGGGACAGGAATTCCCCTTGCTCGGACTCCATAGCTCCAGGCAACCCTGAACGTTGGATCTCTGCATCCCCAAACCCTTTGGCTGCCCTGATCCACAGAGTTTTCCTGACGTTTGTCTTGCCTTTATCCACTATTGGGAAGTGTCTTTCCTTTCTGAGGAATTTGTCCTTTAAAATCTCAGTTCTTGAGCGGGCATGGGAGAGCATATCTGAAATCTAATACTCAAGAGGCTAAAGTAGGATTGTCAGGAGTTTGAGGCTGTAATGACAGAAACACCACGAGCAAAAGCAACTGAAGATTCTAGTCTGTGCAAGTTGACATAAAACTCAATATCACAGAGACTTCCTAAAAAAAAAAAAAAAAAAAGTAGGCAATTTCCTGTCTTAGCCAGAGATGGTAGCTCATGCCTGTGAGTCTATCTCTTGGGAGGCAAGAAGATGGTGAGTTCAAGACTACCAAACCTGGACTACATAATGAGGTGTTTGTGTGTGTGTGTTGGGGGCGGGGCAGGGTGTCAGAGTCACTCCCACTTTCTCTCCTTGGAGAGTCCTCTACATTTGTGGGTCAGGCTGCGCAGCCTCTCTAATCGCTATGGAAACAGGTTCCTCGGACCATGGATTGTGGTGCCTTTTGAAATCTCTCAATGTAAAGAGTCCCGCTGCCCACGTTGTCCTCAGACACCAGGAGCTCTGAGCCTAGAGCTGTCCTTTGCTAATTCCAGACTCCTGTCCTTTTTGCTTGGCTGCATGCATGGTGGCCCTTCCTGGGAAGGAACAGGGCTTTTGAGACTGGACAGGATTAAAACACAAAGTTTTTCTAGAAGCCCCCACGATCTAATTTCTACATCATTGCCAAAAACCAAACCAAACCAAACCAAACCAAAAACCTTCTAAAACCAGCAACCGATCCCTTGCTCTCTGTGGGAACCTCGTCCTGGGTACCTTCCACCCCGGGTTCTTCCTTCCTTTACCTTGAAGCTGCTTATCTCCTGTCTCCTCGGTGCCACCACCGCCTTCTCCTTTGAGCTGCTTTGTCACCCCCTTTCCTGCTTGGCTTGGGGTTCCTCTTGTTTCTTGTCACTTCAGCTCCGGAGTCACAGACCCAGGTGGGAATCTTGTCCCGACCTCATCCCTGTGCTCAGAAGCACACTGAATGGAGGGGGCCTGTTCTGGTGGGCAGGGTGCTTCGCTGCAGGCTCTGCCCTCATCCATCTGCACAGACAGAGCATCTCTGGGGACAGCAGCATGGTTCTGTCCCTTTGTTATCGCTGCTGTCCCTTAGACTACACTGCTATGATACCTGCTTCATTATCAGATTCAATCCACAGACTCATGGGACCCAACTTCTCGACCACAGCATTAATCCTGTCTTCCATGCCAACTGTCCCCTTGTGATGCTAAGCCCTTCCTGCACCCCTAGATATTTTTGGGTTACTCCTCCTTGACAGCCTAGGTCATTCAAGGCTTCCTCTCTGCTGTGAAACATCAGGCGGAAGCCTTACTCGAAGTCAGTCCGTGGCAAGGGCCTTCATGCCCCTGGCTTGTGTGCTCCACTCCCAGCCAATAGCTCCTTCACTCCAATCTCAAGACATGGTCGGCATCTGTGATGGTTTGTATATGCTCGGCCCAGGAAGTAGCGCTATTAGAGAGTGTGCCTTGTTGGAGTAGGTGTGTCATTGTGAGTGTGGGCTTTAAGACCCTCATTCTAGCTGCCTGGAAAGCCAGTCTTCTGCTAGCAGCCTTCAGATGAAGATGTAGAACTCTCAGTTCTGTTTGTACCATGCCTGCCTGGATGCTGCCATGTTCCCGCCTTGTTGATAATGGACTGAACCTCTGAACCTGTAAGCCAGTCCCAATTAAATGTCTTTTATAAGACTTGCCTTGGTCATGGTGTCTGCTCACAGCAAAAAAACCCTAAATATGACAGCATCCAAGTACCCAACTGTCCACTAGCCCAGCTTCCATCCGTCCTGTTATAGTGCCAGGGGTAGGAGTTAGGAGAAGGTTATTCCGGGAGGGTGTGGGCCAAGTCACAGTCTGGTCTGATTCTAACAATGTCTCAGGCCTATATCAGCTCCATTCTCTTTCTTAGTTCCATGCTTCTGTCTGCTTGTGTGGATCTCATCCTAGACTTAAAGTCATGAGAATTTGGGGGG
Organism: Mus minutoides; assembly: GCA_902729485.2. NCBI lineage: Eukaryota > Metazoa > Chordata > Mammalia > Rodentia > Muridae > Mus > Mus minutoides. The sequence continues at coordinate 436 of CACVCL010031674.1, read as the reverse complement.
TGCTGGTCTCCTGAATGTGTACCAGTGTCTAGCAAGCTATATTTCAGAGCTGGTTCCGCCTTCATGGAGCAAGCTATATTGCAAGGCCACTCTACCTCATCGCTACAGCCCCAGTCCCTTGAAACAGCACAGACACTGCAGACACTCCCTGAAGAGATGAACATCTATTTCTGGACTGCTGTACATCCTCTGTGGGGTTAGCTTTAAATATCAACTCAACACAATCTAGAGTCTCCTAGAGAGTTCCAATGAGGGATTGTGTAGATCAGGTTAGCCCATGGGCATGTCTAGGGGGATCCTCTTGATTATCTTCTGAGGGACCACTATGGGTGGTCCCATTCCCTTGGATTAAGAGTAAAAAAAACAAAAAACAAACCCAAGCTGAGTTCTAATCATACTTGCATACATTCCTCTTCAATTTTTTTTTTTTTTTTTT
>CACVCL010031669.1:0-27597 GCA_902729485.2 Mus minutoides | reverse complement strand
CTCCGCTGGGCCCTTAACTAGGTCCTGGCTGTTGACTCAGGTCGCGTGGGATTGGGCAGGAACAGATGCTGCCTTCAGCTGCTCACCTGTGGTCCCAAGATAGCCTGTGGTCCCAACAGCCTGTGGTCCCAAGACAGCCTGTGGTCCCAACAGCCTGGGGAGTCCAGGGGAGAGTGCGCAGAGCCTGTGCCCGAGCCCTGGGCTGGTGCGGGTGCACGGGGCCAACCAGAAGGGGAAGGGAGCCACTCCTGCTTTCTACATTCCTCTTCCTCCTCTTTCTTTCTTTCTTTCTTTCTTTCTTTCTTTCTTTCTTTCTTTCTTTCTTTCTTTCTTTCTCTCACACACATGCACACACACACACACACACACACACACACACATGCACACGCACGCACACACATGTACATTTGAAATGCAGTTTCCTAAGTTGCCCATACTGACTTTGAATTTACCCTGTAACTCAGGAAGGCCTTGAACCTGTAATCCTCCTGCCTTTGTTTTCTAAGTAGCTGTGATTACAGACTTGTATCTCCAGGCCAAATTTACAATAGGCTTTAAAGAGGTAGATGAAGAAAATCTTTACAGATGTTATAATTGGGAAAATTATGTATTTGTACATCTATGATTACCAAACAAATGGATGTTTCTTTTTTTTTTTTTTTTTTTTTTTTTTTAAAAGATTTATTTATTTCATTTATTATATGTAAGTACACTGTAGCTGTCCTCAGACACTCCAGAAGAGGGCGCCAGATCTCGTTACGGATGGTTGTGAGCCACCATGTGGATGCTGGGATTTGAACTTATCACCTTCGGAAGAGCAGTCGGGTGCTCTTACCCGCTGAGCCATCTCACCAGCCCCCAAATGGATGTTTCTAATGAGCAGCTAGACAAGAAGTATAAATCCCAGAGTTCCTCAGTCCTCAGCTCAGCCTTTGCTCTCTCACTAATCCTCAGTTTTTCTCTGGACTGGCCTTTTGCCAGAAATGTTTCCTGGTTATTTCTATGCCATTTAATGCTTCCAACAACATGTCCTTGTTATTCATGCATTTTGACTCCCAGTTTTAAAGAGCATAGGCTACCATTGTGGGAGGTCCTGAGGTGGGGCCAGCTCTAGTTTATAGTATTAGAGGTAACAGGTGGCTAGTCTCACCCCATAGGTAGACAGGAAGCAAAGGGCTCAGAAAGGACCCGGAAGTGGATGGTACCATCAAGGCCTGCCCTCAACAACCTCCTTCTGTTAGGTAAGCCACACTCAAGCTTTCCACAGACTTCCAGCACCACAGAGGATCAAGTTTCAAGTCCATGAATCTGTGGGGATATTATTTTGTTCTATTGCATACTATTTTAGTCAGGATTTTCTGTCACCCACCCTGACCTTGAACTTGCTATGCCATCATGGATGATGAGGACTTGGTATTCCCTTGCCATAAATTCCCAGGTGACCACATTACAGGCATACACCACCATTCTTGGTTTGTGGGGGACATTTCACACTCAGACAGTAGAACCTCCATGTTTGTAAGTGTGGAGAGAGGGCAAGAGATTTAGAGAGAGAGAGACAGGGTAGTGTGCAAAGGATTCTTTGCTCTACTAGGAGATTGGATCTCCCCCTGAGTGGTGGGAAACAATTTTTAGACAAACCACCCAATCCTTGGTCACTCTCTTAGAAAGGAATCTTGACAGCCATTTCCTAATAGGTTGACAACCTGTTAATGACATAACTCTCCTAATTAGGTTTATCTTCCATCCATGTCTTTGACCTTCATCTCTCTCAGAACTTGGTGTGCATCTGACTTACTGTATCACAGTCCTGATGACATGGACTTAGCATCATTCTCCATCTTCCTCATCTCTTGTGGCTTCCCAGATGTCCAACCCCCTGTCCAAGTTGGAGGACTTCAGAAGTCTCAGTACCACTTCTCCTGTGTTTCCTTCTTGAGTAGAAAGTGAATTTGCTTCAAGTTCACCATTTTCTACATGTGACTGACAGTGGCCTAATAGCCCTAACTATGGTTTTCTGGCAGTATGATAGACTCTTACCTCAAAATCAATAACTTACCTATTCAATTTAAAAATACACGCAACTAAATGTATTTATTATGTGTTCTTTTTCTAGAAGTGGATAATGAACCTTGCAATTTTAGTTCATTAGGGTGAAACTGTTGAGACCTGGCTGGTGACAAGTGAACGCTCTAATGCAGGGACAAACTTTATTCACAGACAACTGAAAACTCTGCAGTTGAGTTTGGTTGTTTCTGGGGGCAAAATACAGAAAAGTGATCCACTCCGGTATTTATGTACCTACCGTTTTATCATGCATAGGCTGAAGCTATCAGCATTTTATATAGCTATATTTTTCCATATTTTCAGATTTATTTCCTATTTTGATTTTTAATCTTACAATAAAGTGATATTTATATATGGAGAAAAAGTTTAAAAACTATGCAAAAGATTACAAAAATATTTTTCCCTCACCATATGCTCCTAAGCTTTGGATCAATTATTTTTAAGGACGTTTTAAACAGATTTAAACCAAGGTCATGAAAATATTCACTTGTCCATCTTTCATTAATAATTATGACATAGCTAAGAGAGATGATTCAGTGGGAAAGAGCACTTGTTGCTTTTGTTTTAAAGGGCTCACGTTCAGTTTCTAACACCCACATGGCTGGTCACAACCGTAACTCTGGTTCCAAGGGAATCAGATATACATTTGGGATATATACATACATGCAGGCAAAATACTAATATACATAAGATAAAAGCACAAATATTAAAAATGATCAACAGCTGAGGCTTTAATTGTAGCTATTTGACTTGGGTATTACTATTTCTAAAAGAGGCAATGCCATGGGTATGTTAAAGATCCTATGGGACAATCTGTCTTATTTCTTGAAGTATACTATAACTTAAATAAAAGCTAAGCTTTGTCTTGGGCCATGCTGGTGAATTCCCCCAACACACTTCTATGCTAGGAGGGCAGCAGGAAGCATTGATTTTTAGAATCTAGTGTGAGACTTCTGAGAAAATAGCCCAAAGCCAGACAGGCAGCAACCCAATTAATATAGTTTAGACTTTCCACCACAGATATTGATCCACATGTGTGGGGAATGTTTTTTGCTGGGTCCAATGAAGACGACATTATATTGGATCACAATGGATTGTCCTAACTCAGAGTACAAGGCACAGCTGTGTTGTAACCTGAGGGCTGACCTCCAAATGTGCAGAATTGATTGTTGATTAAAGAGCAAGGTCTAATTTTATACTTAATGAAACTCATAAGTTCATGAAATCTAGAAACCTCTCGGGCACTTGCTGTTCCCAGTTATAAGATAAGAATCCAAAGAAGCCACAGGCACAGTTAAGTGTTTAAAGTGATGCTGCAAATGTAAGAAGTGAATTTCACTCTAAATCTAAGACAGACAAGAGACTTGTGAGTGGTATCTGAGGCATTCAGGATTTAAGGAGAAACAGAAGAGTACTGCGTGCCTTCACGGGGTTTTAGGGATTCTTTGGGATTTCATAGAAGTTGAGATAAGAAATGTGATTAATTTAAATCATTTTATTCCACAGTTCAGTAATTTCCCATTGCTTACTCTATGCACAAAATAAGTGTAGTGTTTTTTAGGTTGGGAAAAAGACTTTGGAGTAAAATTCTGTGTGCTGAACTTTAGCTCTCTGCTGACAGATCGTGACACATTGGGGAAACGACTCGGTGGCTTGAGTTTTAGTGTGCTTGTTTGTCCACTGAGATCAGATCACCTTATGCACAAAGTTACTATGAGGAATAAAGGAGACTACTGCACACCCGGTCTTAGCCCAAGGGCTGCACAGTGGAGAAGTGGTGAGAGAATTTACGTGGGTGATTTCACGATGCGCTCACGCTCCATAAACAGAAAGCAGCACCGACTGTCCATGTGGGAGGCTGATATTGGATATCAGATAATATCCAAGCTACTCATGTTATCGATCATTTCTAAACTCAATGCAGAGGTTTCTAGTGTTCCTACAGACATTCTATAGGAGACAGAATGCACAGGTAGTGTGTGTGTATGTGTCTATGTGTGTGCGTGTGTCTGTCTGTCTGTCTGTCTGTCTCTGAGCAAGTGAGGGAAATCTGCTTCAAGAAGCACTTTAGATGGTTGGGCTTCCACGTCTTTTGCACTTCTTAACTTTTGCTTCCAAATTCAACATGGCGTCCTTTTCCCTCAAGCAGTCCAGGAAGGGATATAAAAGGGTTACTGCATAGCGGGATCAGAGTGCACTAATCCCGGATTGCTCACATACTCTTACTTAGATGCAGTGCTTCACTATGGTAGTTACTGTTGCGTTGACATGATAAATACCACAACCAGCTATAAATTAGAAAAGAAAGGGTTTCCTTCAGCCTATTGCTCCAGAAGGACTGAGAATACCTGTCGGTGCATAGAGGGGCACGTGATGGGGAGCAGCCAAGGATGTTGAGCCTAAAACAGATAGTTAAGCAGAATATTAGAGAATGATTATTTCCTTCTTCCTAATATTCTGTAAATTGGTTTTATCCACTCTAGGCAGTTGCCCAGCAAGCAGTTGACTTCAGTTGCTGTGTGTACAGATTCTCTAATCATTCTGTGTGGATTCATATGAGGTTTACCCAGTGACCTCAGGCTTTGGATAAGCTATTGTTTGTCATACTTTGTCATTATCTTCCATAAAACATCTACCTCACAGATTGTGAGCTGTATGAAGTGTTTCAGGATGTAAACCAGTACCTAGTCTCATTAGACTACTGATACCACCACCACCACCACGACCACCCATCATCATCATTACTGCTAACCTCTCTGACAGTCAGAGGACTCTGACACGGAGAGGAGAAGTTAGAATCCATAGTACACACTTCATTATTGTTTAATGAAGAAAAATAATTTGCTGATCAGTGTATCTTAGCCTCATAAGGAGTTTCTTGGCCATGGCCGTGATAATTTCCAAGCAATAGCTGGCTTAGTTTCATCTGTAATATGTGTTGCCAACACTGACATCCCAGCAACCCTCCCAGCAAAAGCAGCACCCACAACTGTCCTCTTTTTTCTGCTTAAATCATTTTGTGGCTCCATCAGTGTTGCTGAACATGGTTCTGATGGCATCCAGAAGACTTAAGGAAGTCTCGCTGCAAAATTTCTGAGAGAGAAAACCCTGGCTTCCTAGTTCCCTACAGCACAGATGTATCAGCACCGATCGGAGGGAAGCTACAGGAGTCGTATCCCTTACATCTGTGCCTTTTCACTTACGGCTGAAAGCTCTCAGCATATGGAGCCCAGCCATCCATGTTCTTGCTGTCTCATTAGCAGAGACTTTAGCACTTTGCATGTGCCCCTAGCTAAGACAGAAGTGAGAGCAGGAAGTGTGAGGGTGGCTATTTCCTCTGAACAGTTTTATTTTGGGGGAGCTGATTTCCTCCTGGCATTTCACAGCCATTTGTAACTTCTCTTCGAGGCTTCTGATGACTGTTGTTCTGCCTGGCTTTAGCTTTATCCCATCTAAATCCAGCCCCCATCCATTTTCCTAAAACTGCTGCATGCTCCTTAACCCAGGGACTGTTAATCAATGTCAGTTACATAAGTTGTAAATTTGAAAGCAGTTTGTTGACTTTCTATGTACTCGGAGAAGAACTTAAGGCAGAAGCTCTTCCTCTTGTGCTTTGGATCTTGCTGTATGATATCGAGTCTCGTCCACATAGTAGGATGTATTGATTTTTTGTTGCCTGAGAGTGTGCTCTTGCGTTAGCATAGCACACTTTAGTTGGTATGACAGGTGATGGGTCTGTTTTTCTTCTTAGGTATTGTGAATAATGCTTTTATGAAAATTTACATACAGCTTTTTTTGTATGTGAATATATGATTTCATTTATTTTAGCAGAGGAATTGTTGTCATATGTTAATTATGTCCAAGTCTGAGGAACCACACTAGTCATTTTTAACTGTTAAATTTTAATATAAAATTCAAACCTCTTATTCAGTTTAAAGTTTATCTATGTCCCTTTGTATCCACTCCAGCATATGCCTGTTTTAACATCTTGTTGTTGATGGGGTTTCTGTTTCATAGAAAGGAAGCTATTCTCTCTCTCTCTCTCTCTCTCTCTCTCTCTCTCTCTCACACACACACACACACACACACACACACACACACACACATGCATGTGTTAGAGAAAGAGTATGTGTCACAGTGCATATGTGTGTGAGTATGCATGTGTATGAGTGTGTGCTTAAAAGTGTGTGTCTCTGTGCATGTGAGTATGTGTGTGTAAGAGAGAGTGTGAGTATACAAAGGTGTATGTGTGTGAGCATTTGTGTTAGTGTGAGAGAGAGACAGAGAGTAGGTAGATGACAGAGAATGAGAAGAAGAGGAGAAGAAAGGAAAGGAAGAGGGAGGGGAGGAGGAAGACGAGGGAGAAAGGATAAGACCATCTCTTTGGAGTCTTACAACTGGGGCTGGCAGGTGGAGGAGCATAGGCTATCAGGGCCACATGCTTTTGTGGCTCTTACCTGCCTGTGTTGGATTTATGACCTAGTGACCAGCTCTCAGATGCTGAGGATTCATGGCTAGTGACCAGCCTCTTAGCATCTCAGAGGCTGAGCATGATGTTGTGTCTGGTTTTCTGTTCTACCTTCTAGCTCTGATATGGCAAGCACACCCTCTGGCTTCTGGCTTCCAGGATGCCATGACCAAAGGGCCTACTTCTCATTGTTGCACTCCCTTGCTGGAATATGGTGGTGCTAGAACTTTCTGTTCCTTTCTATGCTGCACTAATTCCCCCACCTATGTCTCAGGTATGGGGCAAACATCCTAAGAATGTGACTGACTGAGGTACAAGTTACAGATACTCCCTGATACTCCCTGATACTCCCTGATGCTAGTGGTACTTCCTAACTCCAATGGTCAATTCTCCGCATGTTTTGTCCTTGGTGTGTGCAGGCTGAGGCTGGCTCTGGCAGTGGTGTGGCACTAAATTAGATTCCCTTCTGGTATCTCTTAAACTTGTGGGACTCTCAGAACCTTGCTATTTCTGATTTTAGAGTCAAGAAAATATTTAGCATAAAGTATAATTCCTATTCAGTATTATACTCACAATGATCATGTGATACTTTTAGATTTTAAAAGTTATTAGTCATAGATAAAATATGTTTGAGTTTTATCCTCCAAAATAAGTGGGGGCATCATTTTCTTATGAACTAAATAACTATTGTTGGCTTGTCAAATCTATTTTATAATTAACTTGAAATAATTGTTAATGGACCATGCCCTGTAGTTTAGGCTCCTATACAATTTTTCAATTTTCAAAATTTTAAGATACTGAATATATTGTACTACTTATCAAATTTATTTTAGTTTTTGCTTTTTTTTTCTCTTTTAACTCATCATTTCTTCCTATGCCATAGTTACTGGAAGAGATCACCAGAGTCAAACCTTTTGTAGAATATTCCTTGGCTTATCTTTAGGTACCCAGATTCTGTATTCAACAAATCCTTTGGATATGGACCCAAATGCAATGGAAAGATATGCTAAAGTTTTTAAGCTCAGTGCAGATGAATATATGCACACTACCTGCCTGACCAGTCATGGGGCTGGCAAGACTAAGAACCCGAGGCTGGAGTTCTGGGCTCATGGGTCTACGTGTTTGTTCAGGATGCTGTCATCCTGGCCTAGCTTGAAGTGTGCAGCACTGTTTGAATAAATCAGCCTTGCCCTTAGTTAGCTGGGGTGTTTAATATTCATAGCTCTCCACAGAGCTGACAGGGACACCAGCACATAAGCAAGTGAGATGTTAGTGCGTTGTTCAGGCAGCCTGGCAGGGCCAAGTTTCACTCTCTATTTTGAATTTTTTTCCTAGATATTGTTTTCTGATGCCATGAATTATATTTTCCCCCAGATTTGAAAGGGGAAAATATAATTTGCAAGTCACTCCTGCTTTTGTAAATGACAGTGCTGTGGGGGCCGAAGGCACACCATTTCTCATCCAGGATGTGTGTCACCTTCCTTCACTGCTCCTTCTGCATTCCCTCAGTTCTGTGCAAAAATGAAGTTTCATTGGCTTCAGAGTTAACTTTCACTCCCGATTTTCTTTAGGTTTTGCTCAACATCAACGCGGATCTTGTTTTCTAAAAATTAAACAACTATGATTCTTGCAGAAAGATTATTTCTCAAACCTTGTCTGTAAAACTTGCACAGTAATATACACAGACATTTGGAAATTGGGCCCTCTGCCTTTTAGGGGAGTAAGTAATATTTTCATTTTCTACCCACATAGATTTTGTAAATATTCTCAATTAGCTAAATTTTGAATCAGCCTTGCTGAAGGCAGTTCTAGACATCAGCACAAATACTGTCACGATTGCTTGTCTCTAAGTGTCAGCCTTAAAACCTCCCTGGTTAAATTACTGTGGTTACTGTTAAAGAGGCAGTATTTATTTTAGTTTTGGCTTTCTTCTGGTTAGTTCTGCCTTTGGATATTTTAAAGGGGAATAAAACAAAACAAAACAAAACAATAAAACCAACAAGGCTGCCCCCTCTGACGTTCTTTCTATCTGAGATTTTGAGATGAGTTAGAAATCTTAGACTGGATGTCCTAACAATTAATCAATTTCAAAGTTTAATAGGTCCAGAAGAACTGTAGAGACCATAGAGACCACAGCTTCATGTCACTGTCCATAAGGTTCATAACACCATCCATCTGAATATTTATGGATCTTTGGGAATTGAACTGACACCTTTTGACACATCTGAAGTGTAACCAATGAGGGAATAATTTGTAGACACTGAATCGACTGTCTTTCTTGGTTACTGTTTCTCCAGCTGACAGCTCAGTAGAAATTTCACTTTAAAAGGTCCTATGTTCCATCAGAGATGTAAAGAAGAGAAGTTTGTCTTTTTTTCTCAGTCTTTTCATTTCTATCTGAGATTGAGGATGGGTCACACAATGCTGCACACAAAGGCTTTCATTCTGAGGCACGTGCATTGATGGTGTTTTAATACTGTTCACATTTGGATGTCTTTGTGGAAGTTCCAGACTTTTACTGTGAAACACATCAGCAAGCTTATGGGAAGTCTCCAGCATGAAAACAATGAGCCTTGTTATCTTAAAGTGTAGCTAACTTCAGCAATTCTTCAGAATGAGTCCCATCTGTCATTGGAGGTGGCTTCTAAAGGAAACCTCTCATTGCAGAGTGACTCCTCCAGGAATAGAATAGTGACACTGAGTGTGAACGGTTGCTCTCTCTACCTGTCAGTTGATCATCAATTCTCAAGATTCTTTCTATAGAAATCGACAAGATCAGGTAGAATAGTAAAAATTAAAACAAAATAAGTCAGTCATGCAGAAGTCCTCTGGAGATGCGTGGGGAGGTGAGCTGGGCTCATCCCATGCCAAGAGGCTTCTGGGTAGATGCACTTGTGAGACTATGAAAGAGAAGGAGGGAGCCAGATATCAAGTTTGGAAAGTATGAAAGCAGCTTCCAGTAAGGCCTGCTGAAGAACCCTGTTTTAAAAATAATGATCACAAATGAAAGGCGTCATGCCATCTAAGTGCAGCATGTTAGCAACCCCTAATTCTTGTATGGACTAAGAGAGTTCAGGAGATGGGTTGCTGGCTTATGAAGAGTATGCTGGATCCAGCACATCTACTCACAGCTAACACGGAGTTTTGGGAGTCACTGAATGAATCTGTGGTGTCCCTGTAGCATTCGTAGTCATAGAGAACTCTTGTTTCTGTTGTTTCGCCTATGACATCCCTATCCGTTCATACCAACAGGGGTCTGGGGTCTCATTTCCGGCTGCCTTTACAGTTCATACAGGGCTGAGGGTTTGTGGAACAAAGCATATGTGACATGGATGTGTGCACAAGAGAAAGATGCTAGTGTGTGTGCACAAGAGAAAGATGCTAGTGGCCTGCCGCTGATGTCCGTAACTGAGTTGCTGGAGATGAAATGGATGGGCCTCATTGAGAAGTATGTCATTGGCTTTCTTCTTAGCCTGAGACAGAGACACAATTCGAGGTCTATCCCACCTCCCCCATCTACTTTTGTGAGGGCAATGGAATGGGTTTTCATGTAAGTGTATTCCTAGAAAGGACTCTGAGAAATGTGGCCAAGGCACTTCCCCCAAACTGTATTTCTATTTCAGGACTGGGATTAGGAGAAAAAGCTGGGGGGCAGAGTTAGACATGCTCACCAGGAGTGGAAGGCGTTAAAGTAGTTCTTCCCATGGAAGAATTGAGGCGTGGGTACCTTTCCTCTAGGACTCTTATTCCTTCCTCATATAGACGAGGTACTGGCCACTATTCTGGTGACAAATCCCACTAACTAAGTGTCCTATCTAACATTGGTTTCTTTTGCTACCTTTGTGTCCACAAGAATTACGGTCAAGAAGCAAAGATGTCACTTCTCTCCTTAGCCTTTGCATCTAATTTGTTCTTGATGCAATATGCAATAGTTGCCTTGGGGATGGCTGGAATTTGGGCTTTGAGTGCAAATAAAGGAAGCAAGATACTGTAGTGTAAAGCCACTAATAATCATCTTAGATAAGGAAAATTAATTGATTACCATTTAATTAAAATTAAATGTCTACATAGGATCGTTGGTGCAAAGCCTGAACCAGGAAGTAAAGATGATTAGCTTTATAGTGAAGTTGATTGGGTGACTGAATCTTAACTATTTCTTTGGTCTCTGCCAATTGGCACTATAATTTTGTCTTAGCAGATTCAGTTCCTCCTAGCTTAGACAGAGGGGAGCATGAATTTCAGTTGTTCCAAATCTATCATATAATAGAAGAGTATGCTGAAAAGTCTTTGAAGTTTACTTTCACATAGAGAATTCTATTGATTAATAAGGCTGAGAAGTATTTATATTTACATAACAGCTAACACTAAATTGTGGTTTTGGTCAGAGTTTTCAATCTAGGTCCCCTGTTGAAAGGGCCACTACTATCCAAGCTGCTTCTTCTTCTCAAAATGGAAGGCTGCTGACTTACCTCTCAGAACTTAAAAACAAATTAAAAATTACAAAACAAACAAACAAGCTGGTGAGTTACACACATCTTTAATCCTATTACTCTGGTGGCAGAGATACAACTTCATTTACATAGGGAGTTACAGGGCGGCCATGTCTACAACATGGGATCCTGTCTCAAAAAAAATTAGAAACAACAAAATCTTTATCATAAGAAAATATTTGTGTAACTATTACATAATCAAGAACTGGCTCATGTTTCTGGTAGCTGTAATCTGTTGTCCTTAGTCACACTGGCAACACGAGTTAGTTCTTGATTTCTCTAATAGAAGAACAAAGGTTTCTTTAGAACAGAAGGTATTGCATTCCCTTAAAGAAAAAGGCCAAATTGCACATGGGAGCCTCTTAACAAAGGTTTGCAGCACCTGGAATGGGGTTAAGCAAGAGGGAGGGTTTGGTGTAAGTGCCCCCCTGCTGGAGTTGGTGACCATTATCTTAATCACCATTGGGCAGGTCATGTGAGGGCTGAAAACTTAAATTTTATTAGATTTTAGTTTATTAACATAAGCTTATAAATTAGTTCCCATTTTATAGTGACATTTATTTTATTACCATAAAATATTTTAAGTTTCCTTTTAGAGTCAGTGAGAGCTTGTTTTACCTTTAAGAAGTATACATATTAGTGAAACTTGACAAAGAGTGAGAAAGCCAAGTGGCATTTTAACAGACGAGATACAGTTGTATTCGCACAGACTCTAGGACTGGACCCATTTGCCTTCCTTATCTGTTCGTTCACAAACACGTTTTTATGTAGTTGGGTCTTGGCTAGGCATTTCTTTATTATAAAGTGAGCTATACTATTTTGTGAAGCTCTGTTGTAACGAGAGCAATGGCCTTGCATGTAGTCAAAACAGGTACTATAGAGACTAACAAGATAAGGATGTGATTTTGATGGGGGTAGATAGATATTCAGATAAGAGCAAAAGTCAGTTCCATGTAAATAGGCCTGAAAGCTCTTATGGGAGAAACGGGAAAGCACTCTGGGTTTAGGGACTAGCACAGCCTGGGAAACAACCTCACTTGTGGATTAACTGTCTGAGCTGGGGACTCTCACTCAGACCTTCCTGTATCTTGGACACATTCAGTCAGCCATTCATTTACATGTACGCGCGCACACACACACACAGACACACAGACACACACACACACACACAAACACACACGCATATGAAATCTCCACAGTAGTTTTCTGGTTCTTTTTAATCCCGTGCTGATGACGCTTCCAGCCTACTGAATGCCCTGTGCTGTTCCTTAGTGTAATAGTTTTTGTTCATTTAATTAAAGGGGAAAAAAAGGAAAACATGTTTCCTGCCCCTCACCAACTCTTTCCTTCTCTGCCCACCCCAGAGAATGGATGTGAAAATCAGGAGGCTCTCCTGTGCACTGTGCCTGAACTGTGTAACCATGTGCTCGATAGCTCTGGCCGTGTTGTATGCTCTTTCCTGTCCTGTACAACTGTGACTTGATCCCAGGGGTCCTCAGCTATAGCACTGTCTGGGCCCAGTCCCTTGTTACTGATGGAAGTGTCATGAACTCCTGTACAACAGGGATGTGTGATTCTCTGAAACGTAGAAAAGAGGTTCATTATGGTAGGGTTCCCCTCTTCCCACTATGACTCCCCTTTTACATCTGAAACAGCTTTAAATCAGTCATCAGGACATAAGACATTCCCTAACATTTGAATGCATTTCTCTGGCTTCATGAACATCAACCTTCTCTTTTCATTGCCAAGTGTATAACCCTCCCCCCTCCCCCCCGAGAAACAAGGTCAAAGACAATGACTTCTGAGGATGCTATCCTTAAAACAGTTCTGACCCATACCATTTCTAATTTGATGTTGACAATTTTTTAAAAATGGAGAAGTACATGGAATTGTCTCTTTTAAAGGCCACTGAGATACTGTTAAGCCAAACCAGCAGCAAGGTGAGGGTTCAGCGGAAGACAGGTCTATGCAAGGAGTCACACTGTTCCTCAGAGCCATCAGTATGTAAGGAGCAGCCTGCAAGCTCCTCCTGCTTCCTCTTCACAGTGACTTCTGTGGACACTTCCCTGCAGGGGACTTGTGTTGGACAGTAGATGAAGCTGTGGTCCAGCAGGGTCAGAATCCCTAGCCCTGGTATGTAAAACCTGGATGGCTTTCTCATCCTATGTAAGACAAGGTTGAATTGGAGGATGCTAACATTTCTAGTAGGGTGAAAATTGTAGATCTGGATTTATACCTTCTATCACTAAAACATGGGGTCTGTGAACCTTCTAATACAAACTCAAAAAACTGAAAATACCCAAGAAGAGGACACAGTGATGCTGTTAAATTATATAGGGAAAAGTGTGTGTGTGCATGTGTGTGCGTGTGTGTGTGTGTGTGTGTGTGTGTGTGTGTGTGTATGAATATGTGTGTGTGAATGTGTGTGTATGGGTGTATGAGTATGTGTGTGTGAGTGTGTGCCTAAGTGTGTATATGAGTATGCGTGAGTGTGAATATATGTATGAATATATGTGTTTATATGTGTATGTGTGTATGAGTGTGTACGAGTGTTTGTGTATGAATGTGTGTGCATGTGTATGAGTGTGTGTGTGTGTGTGTGTGTGTGTGTGTGTGTGTGTGTGTGTGTGTGTGCAGCATCCACAAGTGAGAGCCATCAGTATGTAAGGAACAGCTTGTGATCAAGTCGCATGAACTCTCATTTGTGGATGCTAGAGGTCTTGCACAGTTGCTCTCCACTTTATGTCTTGAGACTGGAACTTTCCCTGAGTTAGGGTTTGCCATTCTGTCTTGACTGGCTGTCCACCAAGCTGCAGAGGTCCCACACTCTCTGCCTCCACTGTGCTTGCAGTACATGGGTCACACGCATATGTTGTCATGCTTGCCTTTAACCTTGGGTGCTGAGGATGGGATTCAGGTTCTCACACTTGCTCTTGACCCATTGTGGTATTTTCTCAGCTCTCAGAAAAGAACGATTGTGCTTTTAATTGATTGAACAAGTTCTCTCTACCACTGAATCATAGTACACTATGGTATAACGTAATGAGACATATTTGCAAAGTCCCTAACCAGGGAATCTGGTTCCTGTCAATATCTTCTGTCCCTCTATTCAGAGATATATAAACCTTCAATTTCCTTTATTTTTTAACATCAAACTGCCTCTTGATCCTGTCATTTGAGATGCCTCCTGGGATGTCCCTAGTGTGTTATTTTTGGCTAGAGACTAGAGTTGGTTTGAGTGGAGGCTGTGTATGCCTCCGGGAAGCCAGCTCAACGTATTTTCCTAGCCAGTTTTGTCACAAAGAATTTCACTTTACAGCAGTGGTAAAGGGTATTGTATTTGTATTTTTGTGATTTCTCCATGGTACTCATTTGAGACATCTGTCATCAAAATATTTTAAGAAGTGTACAGCGTATACTGATTCTGTATCTTAAACATTTTCAACATGGGCTGAAAAAAAATTAAAAACATAGTGTGGTTTCATTTCAGGCACCTTTTCCTCAGAGCTGTAAGCACAGAAGACGGGGTATTTCTCAAGGCATTTCTGCCCCTTTCCACACCATAACATGCCTTTGCTCGCCCAGCACGATGATAGGCACTCTTCACATTAACTTAGTAATCTTTCTGTTTTAGAGTTGAAAATTTACTCCTAAATAAATTCTTGATATATAATTTCAAGACAGTGAATTGATAGCACAGTGATACTAAATGTTTAGCAAATGACTTTAAGTGTAAATGAGATTTAAAATTTGTTTATAATGGAACGATTGACATCCTCCACTCCCTCTCACCTCCCTTCCTTCTGCCTTAATTTTCTTTTCCTTCCCTTATTCTCCCCCAACCCCATTTATTTTCTTTAAGGAGCCAAGCCAAGCTCACCTGGGTTGGTATTCACAGTTTCATTTTGAACTGAGTTTCAGAGCATATAGCATTTGCTTTAAGTTCTTCTGCTGAATTAGGAAATCAGCGTCCCCTTTCCTTCTGTGGATTGGACTTTGAGGAGCACCGAGCCAAGCTGTGGGGTGTAGTGGGTGTGGGTGAGTGTGGTGGGTGGGGGTGGGGGAGGTGGTGGGTGGGTGGGCCAGCAAGCACCCTCTCAGAGACAAAGGGGATGGGTTGAAGAACTCTGGAAGGGGGAACCAGAAATGGGGTAACATTTGGAATGTAAATAAATAAAATAATTATTAAAAAATAAATGTTAATTGAATAATTTACAGATATATTATTTAATAACTTTTCTCAATGAGCTAGTAATAAATGATTTATGAATATCAATAGTCTAAAGTTTGTAGACTACTAGTTTAATCAATTCAATGTTAAAATGCTTGGCTTGAAATTTAATTTAAAATATGACTTTGCAACCAAAGAGTCTCCTTTTTTTGTTGTTTGTTGTTTTGTTTTTGTGAGAGAAGTTCCTTCCCTGTAGCTTGTGCTGGCCTTGAGTCATGATTTTCTTCCTTCTTCATCCTTACTTGTCTTGGATGAGCCTTTCAACCAAGTTCAAATGTTTCTTTTGACTACTGAACATTGCCCTTCAGGAAGAAAATCTTACATCAATATTCTATAATGGAGGATTGAAATAAAATATCTTTCTCACGAGTTTGAGATGTGGAAGAGTTGGAGCGTGGATCAGGAGGGGAATAAAATCTGGAGTGCAAAATAAATAAATAAATAAATAAATAAATAAATAAATAAATAAGACAGGCTATGAGAAAGTATAAAAACACAGGGGCCAAAGGTAAAGTCAGCACTGAGGCACAGCACAGAGGCTGCAGGAGCTTGCAAAGCTTCTGGGTACAGCTGGAACGGGACACAACAAGTACAAACCAAGCAGGGGCTGGAGACTCGAGTGGCTTTCTTGGAAACTGGCACTTTCTTATAAGTCCAGTGTCATCTCAAGGCCTCCAAAAGACCCTGTGGTCTTTTGTGTTTTGAGTTGGAGTCAGGGCTGAACTGAAGGTCGTGAATGACTTGGCGAGTGGGTAGCAAGGCAGCTCACTCACAGCAGAAGCTTTGTGTGAAAACAGCTGAGGTGAGCATGGCAGCCCGTCTTTTGTTTTGGGCTCACAGAAGATACTTTTGTCCCAGTGACGTTTGGGTAATTACTGGATGTAGAAAGAAGTGAGAAGAGATTGAGAGTATGAGCCCTTCCAGAGGTCCAGGAGATTCTCTTCTGCGTGTCTGGAGATGCCTGTGGTTAAGTATGGAATACTGCCTTTTTCGCCTGCTCTGACGTGCCTCTCAGATGTAAGAGCAGCCTCTCTAAAGCAGAATGTGGGAAGGACTGAAATCCTGAGGACCCCACCACATCCAAACAGAATGAAATGGAGACATCAGAGAGTTCAGTGGAATATAAAGTGTCTTTCCAGGTATTCTGGGAGCCGGCATGCAAGCTGCTGGGTCTTCCCCTGTGTCTGACCCTGGTCTTGCCTTAAGATGGCACATGCAGCTACCATGCCCAGCATTGCATGTGTCCTGGTTTCTGGACTCAGTG
This sequence comes from Mus minutoides, assembly GCA_902729485.2. Classification (NCBI taxonomy): domain Eukaryota; kingdom Metazoa; phylum Chordata; class Mammalia; order Rodentia; family Muridae; genus Mus; species Mus minutoides. The sequence continues at coordinate 11,077 of CACVCL010031669.1, read as the reverse complement.
CTCATGCCTGTGTTGCAAATATGTTTGCCCTCTGAGTCATCTTCCCAGCCCTCTATTTCTTGATATTTGAAGTTAGATTATTTTTGAAGCAAAACAACTGAAATGTATATAAGGCCACAATTCGAAAAATGATTGCCTACATTAAAGAGACAATGACTAGTAAACTTAGGCTGTGCATGAAACTTTTGTAACAGCAACCTGCTGATGTTTTTAAAACTAGATTTTCACTTTCCATTATTCCATTTGCATATATTTTCTGTGTTACTCTTAAAACTAAATTACAGCTTGGAAATCATGCTTCAGAAATATTATTTAACCAGTGTTAATATGTTAGGTGTGGTTGGTATGAGTTGGTCACCAGATACATAAAAGCTAAATTTATTGATTTTCCTTTTCATTTAAAAATAGCCATACAAATTCTCTTGCATTAAATGCTTTCTGCTGCAGCTAAATGCTTGTGCTGTTTATTTGGGGTTCCTACCTAGCTTGAGAATAGCAACCCTTCTTAGAAGAGAGCAGAGTGCCCAGACAGAGCAAGCTGAGTGGGAGGTTGGGGGCTGGGGACAGGACAAGTGGTATGTTGCAAAGAAAACGGTCAGCATCTCCCAGCCCTGACTGATTCCCAGTATCTTTTTCTCATCGGGATTCATGATATAACTTATCTTAAAGAATATTTTTTATCTTTAAAATATGAGCTATAAGAAAGACATTATAAAGTTAGGGTTCATGGTGCTCACCAGTAATTCCAGCACTCAGAAGAAAGAGACAAGCAGGTCTTTGTGAATTTGAGTTCTAGGACAGCCATACATAGCTGTGTAGAGAGATCTTATCTCAAAGAACCAAAATAAATAAATAAATAGATATTTATAAAGAAAGAAAGAAGAAATGCTTTTTATTATTTTCCAAAAAAAAAAAAAATCTCAATGTTTAACTTGAACCAGTGACCCTGTGCCTGTGGAAGACGCACAGATCTATAACAGTCAGGAAGCAGTTCCAGAGACTGCACAGAGGACTCTAGGGTGACCATCAGATGCACCCTCAGCCTCCGTCCTGTCCCACCACGTTGCAACGGTTGTGTTGTGTTTATCATCCTGTATTGATGATCTTGGAAGAACAGCATGGGATGTGAATTGTTGTTTAGATGACCCATCTAACTGCAGTTTCTTTTTGCTCTGTGCATCCACAAACAGCTGAAAATAACCACATCAGTTCTCTGTCCTACAATAGAGCACCACACTAACGGCAGTTATAAAAGAAACAGTTTATTTGGGTTTACAGTACCTGAGATTAGAGCCCATAAAGGCAAGGAAGGAAGGCATGCCAGCCCGTGGGAGGCACATGAAGGTGGCCGAGAACACATTTTAATTACACACAGGAAGGAGGGAGTGGAGCCTCTAAACTCTTAAAGCCTGCCCTTGTGACATCCTTTCTCCAGCAAGGTTTCCCCATCCTAAGAGTTCTATAATCTCCCCAAACAGCACCACAAACTGGCAACCAAGTATGCATATGCATATACATGAGACTATAGGGAACACTTAGACTTTTATTTACAGCACCACAGTAACTTTGCCATTAGTATTAAGTGTCCTATAGAATGGCGTAATAAAAACTGTCATTGTAGCAATTATACACACTTTTCATATCATGGCCGGCAAAGGTTAAGCTGGCTTTTAAGCTCTGAGCTTTTTTGTTATTATTTATTCATTCAATATGCATTTTTATGTTCATGGGGATAGAAGCCGGTGTCTTGGTGTCTTACACATGCTAGAGAAGTTCTGTACCAGAGACAAATCTCTAGCCCCACTTAACCTCTATTTAACCCTTATGGTGTGCCCAATAATCTGCTACACCCTGGGACTAAAATTAAAGATAAAGTTTGATAGTTTCAGCCTCAGGAGATTTTGTTTAGGGACACTGTAATAAGTAACTTTAAATATGCAGTTATTAGCCATGCCAACTGTTGTAAAGAGGAAAAGGAAAGTATGGTGCAATAGGGAATTAGGTAATATTTCCACCAGGGAGAGAGGGCTAGCATAGCAGAAGGGATATAAGCTATAATGTCACCTGGCTGAAGAAGTGAACAGTGAGTATCAGAGTTGCTGTATGCTGAGGTGTGCCCACTGCCCTCAGATGAGGGGTTCACAGTCTCCCCCAGAGGACCAGTTATCTAACATGAAGTAAGGATTTAGTTTCCCCATCAGGATATAGAACAATATGTAGAAGAGTTTTATGTGATCAGGTTATGTCCAAATAATGCCCTTAGACCTCTGTGTAGAGACTGGATTTCAAGAGAATATGTCATACGAAGGGATGCTCATGAGGAAAACCACCTTGTTCTCAGGGTGAGGAGAAAAGACCTGGAGCCCTGTTTATTTCTTTTTACCACAGAGTAGGTTTGATATTGAAGTGCATTAGAGCATGCTTGCCTTCCTTTGGGGCTGTGAGCTCGCAGATGGTGTTGGGTCCCAGATGCAGTTTCTGTGGAAGGTGTTCATGGGAAAGGCAGTGAGTGTTGCCTTCCCTTACTGCTGTGATCTTCAGATCTCAAGGCTTCTGTGGCGTGTTGTGTTTAGTCTGTGTCACTGCTGATGCCCGTGGAAACTTAGAAAAAATAAAATAAACTTAAATTAAGAAATTCCCCAGGCACCGGGTTCAAACTGATGCGAGCCTTGGAAAACTATTTTAGTTTTACACTCTGGTCCTCTTTTCTGAAAACATGCAATTTTCATGTCTTCATTGGACTTTCAAATGAGACTTTTTTCCCCCAGCAAGATCATTGATAAGTTATTAATAAAATATAAGTCTATGGTTAGGCTAGATTTTGTAGCATAAAAAATATATGTTAATTTTGTCTAAATCTTACAGTAATGCTATGACAGGTTGAGCATATATATTTTACTGTTTTAAATTTATTCTTCTTAATGACGTCAGGTCTTTCCTTTCTTTTCTTTATGTCACTAAACTGGGCTACACTTTTTGTTTTTTGAATTCTCCTCTGCTTTACAGCTGAGATGTCACTACTTCGGAAGGGAAATTATACCTGTTCCATTCAAGGCTGTAACTCTTCTAGGAAGATGGGGTTCTTTGTGCTAATAGATACTCAATGAATGTTTATGAAACAAGTGAATGAGCATGTGAGAATGAACAGTCACATTCTCTGTGTGTGTGATATATACATGTGTTCCCATGACTGTGTGTGCATGTATGTGTCAGTATGAATGCACACAGAAGCCACAGGTCAATGGCAGGTTGGTACTCGTTGGGCTCCCCCACCTTTATGTTTTGAGGTAGCATCTCTCACAGAACCCCAAGTTCATTAGTGAGCCCCAGGGGTCTGCTTATCTCTTACCTTTCAGCACGGGATTACAGATGCCCACACTATCCCAGCCTAAGCACAGATATTTGGAATCTGAAATCAGGTCCTCACATCTGTGAGACAAGTACTTTACAGGCTGAGCCATCTCTCCAGCCCCATATTCTTGGTACAGTAATATCCTTTAGGAGAAAGCCATTTTCCCATTTCTTCAGCAACATCTTCTACCTAGAATCACCTTTTAATTCACCTTTTCAGGGGTTAGACAGTTCACTATGTGTATGTCCCGTGCCTTGAGGAGCATTGCCAGCCATTGTGCACCAAGCATCCTAGCAGACCTCTATCCTGACATGCAAAAGTCATCCCAGTTAGTGCCGATCCCTCCAGCTAAAAAGCACTGCATTTATTTCCTTGTATTTCCTCATATGCAACGAGCAATGCTAAAAGTACCCAAGCTTTGTATCACCCAATACCAAATTTTGATAATCGTCTATGTGTTATATCTTATATTAATTAATACAATACATTACTGTATCTAATCAAAAGGAGTACACAGAAAAACCCATTCTTTTCAGCTGTTGGTCCACTTGGACAAGCCACTCCAAGAGCTGCTCGAATCTCTGCGGTGTTAATCCCTAGGATCCAAGGAAGGACGGATGGGTGGTTAGTGTGAGAGTCCACCACCCCGAGAGAAGGACCAGTGAAACTGCTTAAATAGCAGGAACCAGAGAGAGCTAGCTAGTCCTTGTGTAAGGGAAGGTAGAAGTGAGCCATGTTAAGAACTCAAAAGACCAAGGGAGTTCTACGTTTGGAAGTTAGCTAGCATCTTTTTGTGTGATGGAGCTTTACATAGGGTATTTGCTTGGAAATGGACAGAATCCCACGTTTTTATTGATCAAAGTAAACCACATTAATGACATAGAGCTTTATCCATGGAAAATAATAGAGGAAATGGCACTTGAAGGGGAAAATCTCACTTCATTTCCCAAGAAAGACAGGACGAGAGCAGAGGGCCGGCCATGTGTGGTAATGAGGCTCAGTTTTGAGGGAGGATGTGAGCAGGGGTGACTTCAATGCTCAGTGTGCCTGACTGCTCTCTACCAAGGGGGGGGTTTAATCAGAGCTTGCTCATTTTGAGAGTCACCAAAGCATAGCTTCAAGTTGGAAAGTATCACTAGTTATCAAAGGACTCATTTTCACATAAAAAAATGTGATTTATCCCAACCCCAATCATCAGAATTATTTTTACTCAGAAAAATAAGATAATGTATATATCAAAATGTGTTATGAGTTTGCTTTCATGTGAAGAATTGTACAGTGAAAGCAAACAGAAGAGTAATTTAGTGATGAGTGTGATGGTCAGCCTGTACTGGCTGCTGGGTGCTTCCTTCTCAATACTGAGAGTTTTCGAAGCTGGGGACTAAATGCTGAGTTCTTTTTGCCATGGCAAGTCCAGGTGTGCTTCTCTGGTTTTATTCTAAATTCTTCTGTCTTCGACTAAAGTAGTTTTTACCTCTGGTCCCAAACTACTGATTATAGAGAAAAATCTCGAAATGTGTGTCCTGAGATGATGTTGAGAAAAATACCTTCAACTTAGCGCGTCTACCTGACTGCAACAGTCTGCTCCATGTTAATGCCTGATAGTTGAGACTATTATATGAGGCCCACCTTCAGTGACATTAATGAGCAGACATACTGGCTTCTTAGATGTACTGGCTCATTTCCTTTGTTCCAGTGTTGGGTATTATAAGGGAATAAAAATAAACTGTTTAATCTTTTGAAGCAAATGAATATTTTTTATTCTCAGTTGAAACTAAATTTTAATAGTCAATTAACAGAGCCTTTCACCATATTAACCAGGGAGCTAAAAATTCACATAATAAATTAGCTTTGCTAGAGGTGGCTTACTTGCAGTGCTAAAGATTTAGGAATGTACAGAAGTGGTTGGGCACCCAGGGCATCTCTCTGCATGGGGACCATACCCCTTGGGACACCTATCTGCTACTGATTGATTGTTGGAGCTTGCATGGGATTCACTTACATCTTTGGTAGCTCTCCCATACATTAACCTCCTCTGATAACAATTTAGACACATCTTTTACTGTGTTTCTTCAGGGTATCCTTATAAAGATCATTTAAGGACCAAATATCTCTTGTTAACGATATTATTATGTTTCTGAAGATGAAAAAAAGAAAGTAGTGGGAAAAAATTTAAGATCATCAGAACGTTGCTGATCTTCTCATTTCTCAGATGATGGTGTGAGATTGAGAGGGCCTGCGGCAATGGTGAAGCTGAGGGGAGCCATAGATGCTGGAAAACTCCATGTAGGCAAAGGGTAGAGATGGTCTGCTCATTCAGTCACTCTTTCCTTAATCTTCATATCCATCAGGTGGTGCTGACATTTGTGAGATTAGCAGCTCATTGCTGGGCAAGTGCTAATAGGGCTGAGAATTCAGCTTCTGAGTCAGACAGAAGCACCTGAGACAGACACACAGATTGCCAAGTAGTACTAGGGAGAGTGCGTTCTGAGGCTAAGAGGGTTCCTTTTTATTCCTTCCTTTTATTGAAAATTGATTTTGTTCTCATACAATTTATCCTGCTTACAGTTTCCCTCTACTCCTCCCAGTTCCTCTCCCCTCCCCTCTGGATCCACTCCCTTTCTCTTTCTCATTAGAAAAGAGCAGGCTTCTAGGAGAGGACAACCAAACAGGACAAAATAAAATATAATAAGATAAAAAAGAAAAGCCATCACATTGAGGTTGGACAAGACCACTCAAAAAAAGAGCCTTAAGAATGGGCACAAGAATCAGAGACCCCCTCGTTCACACATTCGGGAGTCTCACAAAAATACTCAGCTGAAAGCTTTAATGTGTACACAGAGGACCTGGTGCAGAGCTGAGGAGACCCTGCACTTGCTGCTTCAGTCTCTGTAAGTTCATATAGGCCTTGCTTGGTTGTTCAAGAGGAGAACTCCTGAGACACAGATGTGACTTAAATTGGAAGATAGGATGTGCTCACTGAGGAGATGGTATTTGGGTCAGATGTTAGCAAATGCTGTAAGTCTAAGGAGACATGGTAGGGGCAGGAAGCTGTTGGCATTGAACTGCTCACAAAGAGGAGACAGTATAGAAAATCTCAGATGCAAGGTGTTAGTAAAAGCAGACTGGGATCACAGGGGTGGGAAGAAAGCAGTGTGAGATAGTTTTGGAGAAACTTGTACAGATACCCCATGTAAAATAAAGTTGTTCATTATTTTGCAATTGATAGGAATCTGTCGTGACATAGATATCAGTTTGCCAGCTTGAAAATTTTCACTGTTGTAGAAAGAAGGGCCTCCTGTGTAGCTGCGAGATGATTTGGTTATACAGGTATCAAGTAGTGGTGCTAGGCTAAACCACATAGATGCTAGCTTAGATGCAATGAAGAGGCCTGAATCTGTGTCCAAGCAAATAAGAGAGGTCACACCACATAGGGATGGGTTCAGTTCAGGACTGAAAGAAGGAGGCTTGGAAAACAGCAGGCTCAGCTTCCTGTATTCGTGGAGGTAGAATATCGTAGAAAAACCAGTTATTTCACTTTTCAAGGCCAGATGACTAGAACACTGGAGAAAGATCGAGTAGGCTCCCTGAGTCTATGAAGTATTCAGACAAGGTTTCCATCGTTCGTGTTGAGTTTGCATGAGGTCGACAGCAGAGGATACTGGGCACAAAAGGTTGCTTGCTGGTGTCGACCGCTGCAAGGCAGTAACTCCCATGTCTATTGTGACCTGTAGAACAAGACGCTGCTCTAGACTCCAACAGCTGATGATGTCACAACTGGATTGGAACTTGGGGTTTCCTGTTTTCCAGTAACCAACACAGATGACTCATTAGGTCTGAATGAGATGCTTAGGAATGGGGAGCAAACAGTGACTCCCCACAGCTGGCCGAGGTGGGAGACAGCTCCCTGTCCTGCTCCATATCTTCCCTGTCATATTCATCCTTAGCAGACAAGAACTAAAAAAAACCCATGTTTATGATGTTGGAAAAGATATATAGATGAGACAACTCATTAAAGAATTACCCATTGTCAGTAAAGATGTGAAAGATTCTTTTATAAAGTTTAAGTAAACTTGACATGGCTGATGTTAGCCATCATAGCCAGAAATAGAGAACTCATGAGTCAAGTTCTATTTGTGTATTGCAACACTAAGAAACCACGACAATGTTCTTGTATATGAATAGCTAATAAGAAATGTATTTTTAGTAAAAAAAAAAAGCTGTGTATATTCCCTCACACTCGAATTTTAATTATATTTAGATATTGGATGTATGTCTATGCATGAAGAAATGAGGCTGAAAATATACCCCAAAGTGTTAAGAGATTATTTCATCAGACGATAGTTGATTTTGATTCAGTCCTTTATATGTTTCATTTTTTTCATGTGCTCTGCAGTGAACACGTATTATTTTGTCAAAATAAAGTGATTGACATGATAAATGATTTCTCCATGAAAATGTATACTTTAATTCTACCATTTGGCATAAGTTGGGCAGTGCATTGCCTTATCTAATACAGTGTTTAAGTAAGAATATTTCAGGATGCCTCAGATTCTGTCCTTTCACCTCAAGAGCCTGTTCCCACTCTACAAGTGCCTTTTCTTCACCAACTGCCTCTGTTTCCATCACATACAACACCACCAGGATAGTGTTTGAGAACATTTCTTGTTTTTAAAGCCAAGGATTACAGCACACACACTAAAATCCCATCTAATACACACACACACACACACACACACACACACACACACAGAGGCATATACAACACACACACACACACACACACACACACACACACACGCATATATAGTGTGGTAGAGAACAGTGTACACAGCCGAGCTGACAGCTGTGTTTATCTGAATAATGAGATTACACACAGGACATTTCAGTTTCCTTCTTTGGGATTTTCTGTGTTTTTCTAAATTTCTACAAGAACCACTCACCAAGTTCAGCACAACAGGAAAAATACACATTATTTCACAAAGGTCAGAGGGGTAGAGAGAGCTAGAGGAGGGGAAGGAATCAAACTGTTTACGAATCTCGGATCTCCGTGGAATCTGTCAAGCATTCACCTTTGTCATTTACAGTGGCTGGCCTTTCCTAAGCCTCCTTGGAAACTCCCTCTTCTGCTACAGTTCTTTCAGACACCTGGAAAGTCAAAACTCCCAGAAGGTCGGATGCGATCTCGGGTACCAAGAGCAGGTGAAAGAGTATTCACCAAGTATTAGCTGAGTGGCAAGCATGTTAGGAAACAGTTTCTGCCTCTGGCCACATGGCCTCACAGGGGCTCTTAGGATGTCTCTGGCCATCTCTGTTAGGGTCTACAAGAAGGAGAGAAAGATGAAATTTTCCAAGGTTGAGTTTGATTCTGGAATCTATCACCAAGGAGCTTGGGAACTTGAGCGAGTCTGAGTCTTTATATTTAGCAATCCACTCACTCTTCATTCGGTAAACTAACCCGGAGAACAGGATGCTTGGCAGTCTTTGCCACCAGCCTCAAGTACAGACCAGTGAAGAAACAAGTGACTCTCACGGAGGCAGAACGAGACTGTGTAATGTGTGTGAGCATGTAATGCCATAGGGAGGGAGAGGAGTGGGCGAAAACCAGACTGATGTACATGAGGGCATGGGGCAGACAAAGGCTGGATTATGAATTGCCAGACACACTCCCATACACGACAGGAAGCACCTGAAGACTGAGAGGCAGCCATGGTCACCATGTTGCTTCCTTCACCACTGTTAGAAGCACACCAAGGGGCTTTGTGCAGGTGGAGGGGTGCAACTGAGGCCAGGTTCCTTGGGGTCCAGTCCTTTGTCCTCAAGTGTTGGTGGCCTTCAGTGAGATGTCACATGAAAGTGCATGGGGACACTGCTGTCTTCAGGCCAGCCAAAAGCTCTAATGCCTTCTCTCTACAGGGCCATTCCCTGCTTGCATGGAAAGGAAGCCACACAGTGTAGCAGAGACTGGGAATGCAGGGCTGAGAGAAGGATTTCTCACCAAGTCAAAGACTGTTTCAGACACTTCTGTTATGAATGTAGATTTTTATTCCTTTGGAAAAATGAACAAACATCTTTTTCTGGAGGTGCTTGGAAATACTCACAGGGTTGAAGAAGGAAAAGCACACAGGGAAAGGAGAGGAGAGAGGGAGACACAGAAGGGGAAGGACAGGAGCTGCTGAGACCTGTGGCACTCATAGGACATAAACAGGACTTGTTTGAAGACAGCTGGAGAGTGACTGAGTGTCAGAGTTAGGGATAGTAGCCAGTTAGTTTGCGCTGACACTCCTTCCCGTGTGCACCATAGTGAGATCACACACAGTTTCATTGGGCGCCTGCTTATTGTTTGCATTAAACGTGTAGACAGTAGGATCACCTCTAATTCTAAGCTTCCTGTAGCCCTTTCTGTTAGACGGTGGGGTGTTCAGCACACACCTTCAAATGTAAATCTATTTGCGCTGAGAGGTGGACCTCATACCCGGTGATCCAGCCGGGTATAGTGGACCCCGTAGCGGGTCCATCCCGGTTTGGTGGACCCCGTAGCGGGCCCATCCGAGTTTGGTGAACCCCGTAGCGGGTCCATCCAGGTATGGTGGACCCTGTAGCTGGTCCATCTGGGTTTAAGCCCCGAATCTGCTACATGGGTGACCTTCAACTTAACATTAAACCTTTCTGTTGCTCAGCTTCCCTGTTCCTAAAGAAGAATAAGAGTATTACCTATGGCAAAGAATTAGGGTGGTGATGAAGCAGATTTTATATATACACATATGTTGCAATACATATAGATATTTATTCTTTATATTCTATATAATCATTATTATACAATTATATGATATATAATCTGAATATTACATAATATTAATAATTACCATGTAATTATGAGTAATGCTATAATAATAAACATAATATATATAATTATGATATAATATATAGGATATCTAGTATTTTATATTATATATTAATTATAGCATATGAAATGTAATAAATTTTATTATAATAGTATATATTATATAAAGATATACATATTATGTGTATGTATATATATGTATATATGTGTATATATATGTATATATGTATATGTATATATATGTATATATATTACATAAAGAAGCAAGTGGACGCCATCACCAGGGAATGGGGTCACTTCTCTATTGTGCTGGCTGGCACGCCTCTCTACATTGTCATGCCTGGTCTGTTTTCTGTTTACCCCACTGCCCTACACAGCAGTCTCTGTTTATTCAGGACTGAGTCTGTCACTCCTGCAAATGCTCTGATGGTCAGAGCAGAGGGTCTCAACCTTCCTGGTGCTGCAGCCCTTTAACAGTTCCTCCTGTTGTGACTCCTGACCATAAAAGTATTTGAGTTGTTTCTTCCTAACTGTAATTTTGCTACTATTGTGAACCATAATATAAATATTTGTGCTTTTAAGTGATCTTAATGTTGTTCGACCCCAAGGGGGTCATGATGCACAGACTGAGAGCTGCAGATCTAAGGGGCCCTCTTTTTCTTTAAAATACCCTGACTTTATCCTGGGAATGTTTTCACTTCTTTTCTGACACGAGTTATTCCGATTTTGAACACTCCTTGCTGGTCCTATTACAGAGGAAAATGCGACTTTTCCCATATGGAGAGGACCACACAGAAATAACCTAAGCAGGAGATCTTCACCACTTAGCAAGATGGCACTTGCAGTCTAAATGGTGTCTAATTGCACCTTTACAGTAGTGC